>BPLR01014067.1:0-98370 GCA_021605095.1 Caerostris extrusa
TTTTTTTATTCCGATGGACGGATAATCTTATAGAGAAGAAAAAGAGGAGGAAGAACTTTTATTGGAACAACTAAAGATTGAGGTAATATTTTTTTTAAATAATATGGTATAATAAGTAATTTGATTTTTGTTGATATCATAAAAGAATCATGTTTTTCATTCAAATATTTAAAAAAATTCATAATTATCAGCCAAAAATTTGAATTATTGGAAAATATTGAAATTAAATTTGAAAATTTGAATAAAACATTTTGATATAATAAACACTAAGTAATGTTGAAGTTACATATAAACATTGATGCAGAAATTACAAAAAAAGTTAATTTTATGCTTAAACTTTTACAAGTTGTTATAAAAGTGTCCTAAACATTAAAAACTCAGGATAACCTGCTAAGTAATAATTGACCGGAAATATTATAATGTTTACTATAATTAAAGATGTTACTGTATGAAAATTTTTTTTGATTTTTTTGATTATTAATTAAAAATTTTTTTTTTACCATGTTAAAATTATTAATTTTTCAAAAAAATTTATATCTATTATTTATTTTTATTATGTTAATTTTTAAAATTTTTTTTTTGCTATGTTATTTAAATATTGAATGTAATTTTGTTAAGAAAAGTTATAATTTATATAAAAAAAAAATTCTCATTATGGATTATTAATTTTTATTAACGAATAGAACATCATTATGTTAAAAGAATTTTGAGAGCCACTGTATATTTTTATCATGTGTTCCCTTTAAACAAACAGTTGACTGATAACCAGCTGTCTAGCGCTCTGGCCTTTGGTACCACACACTTCAGGTTCGAATCCTGGCTATGGCATGGATGTTTGTGAATGGCTCGGAATCCACGCTTAATTGTAGTTTCCGATCTAATTAACTAAATTTGGACACAAAATAACCGTAGAGCCGACAAACCAAACATTTAAACAAATTATAGAAATAGATCCGTTTTAGTAGGAAGAAAATTATGACTAATTATTATAACACATAACTAACATAAAAATTAATTTTGAATTCGTTTTTAAATAAAATTACATATTTTATCAAAAAAAAATTTCTGCTCTGAGTGCGAGATAGAGATAATAAAAGAATTGCAAAAAGCTGTTAGTTACATTTTTACATAATAAAAAAATAAAAAAAAAAAAAAAAGAAGTTGGTAATTCCCCAAGAAAAATAACACGATCAGATTCAAGTTTGTTTTGGATATTTGAGACGCTCTTTCAATAAGCATTCAGAATCTCCCAACTATTTATCTATCGCTCCTTTCAAATAATATGCTATCGGAAAAAAGATCTCCGAAGGTGAAAGGTTAGGAAAACACGCCGTAAAATCTGTGACGATCTCTCGAGCAACCGAACCACCAAAAATAAAAAGCGGAACTATTAATTCTTTGAAAGGAAAACTTTTTATCTCTTCAGCGTACCAGCTTCGTCACTCACTGTCTGCTAAGCATCGCTATGGACACCACCGTGCGATGCATCGGCCTGCTGTGCTTTGCGCTTTTTCTTTCAACGGCCAGCGCACAGTAAGTGTACACAATCTATTTATTTAATTTATGTCTAGAATTAATTTGATATTTAATGTTTAATTATGCTTTGTCTGTTCTGCGCAGTGATACGAAAAATACAAATGATTTCTTTTTAAATTCTAATATTCATTTAAATAGAAAAATTCATTTTAATAGAAATATTACTCGAATTGCGGTGCCATGGATGCTTGTAAGGGAATCGAATTGTAGTTCGGAATCCACTTAAACCGTAGGTCCGGTCTAATATAATTGTAGAGCAGGGGTGGCCAACTCGCAGCCCGCTTTGAATATTTATTCTGCCCGTGAGATTTATCATACTTTTCTAAAATATATTTATTTTACAATGGCTGAAGTAGTTAAAACCAATGTATTAAAAATATATATGTGTGCAACCATATAGCCAAAAATTAACTGTCGAAATTATGAGGAAAAATTAACTTTGATTTTTAAAATAATATTCTTGCGAATATAGGACAGATATTGCCTGTTTTATTTATGAGTTTACAGTTATGAGTTCGCAGAATAATTAAATTATAATCTGCTAACTCATGTGCCGCGCTCATTTTGGAACTTCTTATATAACAGGTTCTATGTTTCACTTTAAGTGACCACAGTGACGTAGTGAACATTCCTAGATACTCACAGTTGATTGATGATATGAAATTAAACCAGACTCTTAGTTCAAGTTGTTAGCGCTTTTGGTTCAACTTACACCTGCGAATCGTTTTTCGAAAATGAAATTGACCAGCACACAACACGTTCAAACATAACGGACCCTAACCTGCAGCATTAATTACGATGAGCAAATACCCAAATTGAGATTGATTTGCATAAACTAAGTGAAAGAGTGCAGAAGCAAATAACACTCTAGTAAAATAAATATTAATGATTTTTATATTTCATTTTTAGTGTTATATATTTCTTTACAATGTGCGTTGATTATCTTTATTATTATATTATCTATATGTTTACATGTAATAATAATAGTAAACACAAATATAATAACTCATTATTTCATTTTTCACTTCAAAAATGTCTATATTCGGACATTTTTATCGGTTATTTCATTTTTATCGTTATACATTTCTTTACAATGTGCGTTTAGTATCATTATTAGTATATTATCTATGTTTACAATGTATAAATAGTAGTAAACACAAAAATAACAACTCATTATGTTTTTCACTCAAAAAATATCTATAGTGGGTCTAAATCTAATATGGGGATATATAATTTTATTTGAGGCCCGCGGAGTTAGGATGCATTTCCAAAGTGGCCCGCAAGATCATTTGGATTGGCCGCGCCTGCTGTAGAGTGTTGGGAGAAAGGCTGACAACCCCACCCCGTAAAAAATAAAACATCTCCCGTCCAGGAATCTGCCAGTAGACCGACGGCCTTGGCCCACAATGGGCTGTTGCTCCACTGATGATGATGATGATGATGATTAAATAATTAATTAAATCGTATTAATTTAACGATTTTTTATAATATTCATGCCAATTTTTGTTCTGCGCAGGTTTGCATTTTACTGTATTATTTTACATCTACTTTGCATGTTTACTTCGTTTAGCGTAGTTTTTAGACTAAATGAAACATGCATTTGTGTAAAAAATGTATGCAGATAAGCATCTTTCATCCTGGCTAACACAAAGAATCTGATCTCCTAATCTGCAATAGAATAGAAAACATTGAGTTAAAATATTTTTCCAATTTAAAAAAAAAAAGAAACTTTATTTAGTAAGTAAAATGGACAATAAAAAGCTTTAGTGGACCACAGTCTGTACATAAACAGATATAGATTTTATTTTTGAGATAATTTTTAAAATTGTGTCAACCATTTATAAAGCTGGGGCAAAAAGCAGTGTTTTTTTTTTTTTTTTTTAAAGTTGACGTTCATTTGATTCAAGTTAAGATTCTTATTATAAACAGATAATGTTGTGATACTGATATTGCACGTTTTTGAATATTTAAAAAATGCGTTGTTGAAGTGTCAGTCTAATCAGGAAGTATTTAAAAAAAAAGAAAAGAAAGGAAAATATTAACATGCAATTTTCGGGTCAGAGAAAGGTTACCCAAAGTCGAAAAGTTATTTCAATAGTAGCCAAGGTCATGAAATGGGTTAGTTTCACTTTCACATTTCATTAGCTTAAAAGAAAAATTGAATTTAAGTTTTTAAATTGTAATTGTAAAGAATCGTAATGTTTATATAACAATCATATTTGATTGACTATTCATATAAAAACTTAAAAAAAAGTGAATTCGATTAGAATTTATCTGGTTTAAAACAAAAAAATTACTTCCGAATATTTGGATATTGAAAAATTATAGAAAAATAACCTGAAATATGGCAAACCAAATCTGCTTTTATTTTTCAGGGAATATTTATATATGCCAGTCACAAAAGTAAGAATGTAAAGGATTGTAATGTTTATATAAAAATCATATTTGATTAACTATTTGTATAAAAACTTTAAAAAAAAAAAAAAAAAAATTTTTTTTTTTTATCTATTTTAAAACAAAAAAAATTTCATATCTTGTTCATTCATACATACAACATTCATATCTTGTTAGTTTAATTTTGCAAATATGATATTTAATAACTAAACATAACTTCTAAACAACATCTAAAGTTCTAGTTGAAGGAAATGAAAAGAAAAAAAAAAAAATGTGAGTATGTTTTGTATTGCCAACTTACAAAAAAATTATATTCATATGTATAATATGTTATATTCATTATATATTCATATAATTATATTCATATGTATATATATAATTATGTATAATACAGTTATATATAATACAAGAAAAAAGGTTTTTATGATTTATTGAATGCACAGTGAAATCAAAGCGAATGTTTTTATTTTACTATTGAGAACATAAAAAATAATGATTTTTTTTTTTAAAGTAGTACCTAATAAATTTCACAATTTCCCTGTCGTATGATAGGCACCAAATTATAGTTTCCATCCGTGCAGGTAAGCTGAGACAAGGAGTAAGAGCACCTTTTAATCTTTTGGTTATTTTTATTCTGGGGATTACTCAAAATCCTATGTTATTTGTCTTAACCGAAAACCGTAATTATAATACTTAGAGAGGAACGCCCATTTAACCCATTTAAAAGGAAAGATTAATGTTGTTGGTAATTAATTGCGTAGCTCTAATATAATTCAAATTATCTGGACGGACTATTGTTTGAAGATCTATAGTGCGACATAGAGAGTAAATGTTGAAATGTATGCAATACTGTTGGAAATTTGAGTATTTTCTTTTATACCGAAATGCATCTATCAATTTTAATATTACTGTTTTTTTTTTTTAAATTTGAAATCATGACAACTTTTTCGATACCTTTGTTTATATGGCCATCAAAACCCTTTTGTCACAATTTTTGCTTACAACAAAATGGTATATTCTGAATAAGTTTAAAAACACAAAATTCCCATTTTTTTTAAAATGAAGTTTATTTGAATTTTTCTATCCAATTCAAACGAAATTGTTAAAGTTTTTAAATCCGTGTCTCTTTAAGATTCTTCCATGTGATTGCGCCAAACACTTTTCGATTAGATTCGGATGAAACAATTGCCATAGCTGTGGAAGGAAAGCCAAGTGCAATGGTGAATGTAGTTATTCAAGATCATCCTGGAAAAATCAAGAAAATATCGGAGACTCGGTTAGAAGTACATGCAGGTAAGGGAAACTATTATTTTTATTTTAATGCTTTTTTGAAATGTGTGAATTCGTTGACTCGAAGTAATTTTGCTATCGTGACTTAAGTTTTGATTTACTAATCTTATTTTTGTTTTTAAAATACTGGGTTTTCTTGCCTGTTTTCTTTTTATATCAGAATGCAACTGTTAAGCTAGCCTTGGATTTTCTGCTCCACTAGTTGCTTATAAAAAATGAAATAATGAATAACAATGATATATATATATATATTATAGTGTTATACATTACTATTTCAACTTTAAATTATTGTATTTCCTGACTTGTAACATGTTAATAACGAATAACGGCTTAGGATAGGTACAAGGAATTGAAAGTTTTAAAACGTTTACGGCATGCTTTGCTAATTATTTTTTTCAGAACTTTAGAAGATTCAATGATGTGAACGAGTGTATAACTGTCTCGAATCAGCAATTGTCTAGTGGAAAATTACTGGATTTTCTACCATACGATATTGAATTAGGAACAGTTACTAGGGAAAATATGGCAGTTTTCTTGATTCCTTTTGGGGATTTTTATTATACGTTGAATTATGCGTTATACTTACTCGTATTCGTTATATAAATTATACGTTACATTATACCTTCTTTGAAATGAGTAAATTCGTTGAACTTGAAGTTTTGATTTATTAATCTTATTTTGTATTAAAATACTAGGTTTTCTGGTCTAATCTTTTTTTTTACATCGGAATGCAAATCCGTTAAGCAAGGATCGCATAATCCGGATTTCTGCTCTACAAGTTGTTTATAGAAAATGAATAACGATGATATACATAAATCATATATATTATAATTTCAGATTTAAATTATTGTATTTACCGACTTGTAACATAGTAATAATGGCACAAAAGATTGAAGCTTTTAACACGTTTACGGCATGCTTTGCAATCATTGCTTTCAGAACTTCAGAAGATTTAATGATGTGAACGAATGTATAACTGATTCGAATCAGCAACCGGGTTGGCTAGTGAAAAATTACTGGATTTTCCACCATACGATACTGAATTCGGAACAGTTACTAGTGGAAATATGACAGTTTTCTTGTTTCCTTTTGGGAAGTTTCATTATACAATATAATATGAAGCCTCCGATTTAAAAAAAATTATTTTTGATAAAAGTTTTTAACTACTTATAGATGAAGACATATTTACACGAATGAAGGACTAAGTATGAATGAGAACCAAGTCGAAGATTAAATGTATTTTTATCACATGTAGAATAGTAATTTTTTGTTTCGTTTCAGAACAACCATCAATATTCAAAGTTCGCTTGAATCCGGAATCTTTCCCACCAAGTTTCTTAACCGGCAACACCGAAAAGTTTGTGCTTTTGACTGTTTCCAGTGATAACTTCCTTAAGGAAATACAGATTCCCGTAAGCAACCAAGCTGGTTACTTATTTATTCAAACAGATAAGCCAATCTATACACCAAAGGAGAATGGTAAGTTTTCAAATATTTTTAAAATTGAAGTCTTTATTCCATTAAAATTCTGAATATGATGGGAATTATCGAAATTGTTACTAAAAATGTTGACCAATTTTTGAAAAGCAATTAATTTTTTTCCTGAAATCGTATTTCACATTGTGACACTAGGTTGGAAATTAAACATATTGACCGAGGCAATAACTTTATGCCAGTCGCAGTCAGTTCAATAAAATGCGCTAGAATCATGTGAGCATAATAATTGTGGGTATGCTAACTTCATGTATTCCCATTTTTATGATCTATTTTATATTACTGTATGATAGAAATCCATCAGTTGTTTCGACAAGTTTTGTGCAAATATAAAATTATGATTGAAAATAATTTGGTTAGTTCTGGGCTGTCAGACATGTGGTCTGTTGTTTTTAATAAATTTTCAAAATATAGGGATTTCTATATAATTATTTTACTTAGACTTTGAAATGCCATAATCATCTTGTTGAAGTGTTTTCATTATTTAAATAGCAATCCTCATTTTCTGTTATTTTTTTTCCGGATGTTTCTTATTTCAGCAATTTAAACTTCTTGATTTGATCAAGGATTTAAAAAAATGCTCTACACGAAAATAAATTTTTTTTTGTCTATAACATTTTGGATATTGTAGGTTTGATGGAGCCTTGCTCATGTTATAACCTTTAATTCCTATCTTGACAGCGGCCTGATGGTCAATTGACTAACGCTTTGATCTTTGGCACCAGAGGCTTCAGGTTTGGAATCATGGCGATGGCATGGATGTTTGTGAAGGGTCAGGAATCCACGTTAAATTGAAGGTTCCTGTCTAATTAGCCAAAAGTGTGCACAAAATGACCGTAGAGCAACAAACCAAACCAAACCTAATCAAACATTTCTTGATAAACATTTACGTTGGCTTCTTTTTCTTTCCTTAACATTAATTCAAACGACACTCAGTTGATTATATACACAGTCCAGTAACATTAATGTGACCACTTCCTACTTTCAATGTCAACGTGAAATAACCAATCACAAAAGGCAGGTGGTAGCACATTGCAGTGCAGTATACACTCTTTTATATTCTGGCTTTTGACAGGTGGTCACATTAATGTCACTGGACTGTGTATATTTATTAATATTTCAAATACTTATTAGAGCCATCGCCAACTCCGTTGCTTACCTTCCTCCTTGCTCTTAAGGCTCGTGTCCACCGAGGTGAGGAGATTTAAACGACAAGATTTGACCAATCACTAGCATCACCACGTTCGCTGAAACCGGTTTGCAATCCGCCGCTTCGAGTTGACCAACTTTCAACTCGAAGCGAACTTCACTAGGCGTAATGCTATTTCTGGCGTTTTCGCTGTGAAGGGGTCGAAAAAATTTTCTCGCTTGCTGCTTGAATCTTCACGTCTCTCACTTCGGTGGGAAGGAGCCTTTACAGTGGAGTTCCCATACGGGAGCACACCCAGTTACATTCCTTGTTGGTGGCGCATCTATCGCATTTTATATTAACAAATAGTTTACACTTGACATGCTTGTTGTTTGCTCTAAAAGTCTATAGAATTTTTGAATGGAAGTGCAAGACACGTAATGAAAATGTTGAAACTTGTCCGCTTTTAAAGCAGAAGGATAAAGTTTTTTATATAGTTCATCTAGGACCTCTTTGGAGCTGAATAAGGAGACGAAATTTCTTCATGATGAACATAGCGTTTTAGGAAACTACTGTCGATTGAGAGTTCTTTTACGGAAGTTAAAGCAAGTGTGTCTTGATTTTTATTACAGAAGAGTAGCTGAAAGCAGAATCTACTACTCTGTATTTTTTGTCTGGAGGAATTCTGGTTTGAGGTATGTCGATTACCCTTGGTCGGGAAAACTTGGAGCATCATCTCCAGGAAGCAACATGGCCAGTTAATGAAAGTCGGTGTTTCTATCTTTGAGTTGAGTAGTCCATCATGGTCTTGTCCGCTCCTTAAGAATTTTCTTTTAAAAAAGACAAGTAAATGAATTAGGGTGGAAAAAGTTGCTACGAAAACGTTGCTTTGCAAGAGATTTTCTTTTAAATCTTCCTATTTTCTCCGTGAGAAAAGGTAATCTGTTAAGACTGTAGATATCGAGATTCTTTTAATTTTGGGTAGGACTATTTACCAGATGGGTAGATGTTGTCTTGTTCTTGTAAAGTTGGTTCAGCTCACCAGATCAATAGCGAAACCAAGTTGCTTCAATTCCTCTACAATGTTTGATGTTGGGGTATCAACATGGAGGCCCTTTAGGACAACTTTCAGGAGTCTTGAATGCTTAGACGGGATTACAAAATAATCTTTGAGCTTCCTACGTTAATACACTTTAAGTAATCTCAGGATAATTTGGTGGTTAAGTTTCCCTTAAAGGCTTCATTTAGTTTTTTTTAGCTTATTGGTTAATAAGGTTGCATTCTTCATCGTGATAGGAGGGGGTTAGGTACAGGTACTTCGAAGTTATCCATGTTTGCATTGTCAATTTTATCCAATTCTTCAAAAGAGTTGGAAGTAGTGATCGGAGATTTTATCCCTTCAATTTTGTCAATTCCGGATTTTGATGTTAGTCGTCTTCTGGGTAGAATAAAGTCATTTTCCATATATCGTTTTTCAGCAATTTAGAATGTTTGGGACAATCCGTAATACGACATTCCCTTCCAAAATATTCAAATTCCTATTGAGCTTATAGGACATCTTGTTTGTAAGTAGCAATTACTGGGTTGTTAGGATTTTGAGCAATAAACTGCAAAAGCTGAGAAAGAATCTTTTCCAAATCCAGAATTCGGTTGAGCAAATATTCCTGCTTATTTCGTCAGGTTCGTCAAAATCAATGAAAATTATTCGTGCGGAATGGCAGCAGATGGCTAGACGTCGTTCATGGCCAGTGAGAGAACTATGGGTTCCCCCGTCGCAAGAGGTGGAAACTCAGCAGCGATGTCTTACACCGGGATTTAGGCTTGTTACGCTCCATAGCTCAAGTAGTAGTTAGTTGACATTAGTAAAAAAATTGATTCCACTAATCATGCTATGACCTTTATGTTTTTTCCAGCATATTAAATTTTTTAGATTGTACTCGTTTAGATTGTTTAATTTCTTTTACTTAACAGCTTTAGTTAATTTAGTGTATATTTTATATTTAATTTAAAACACCCCCTTCTCCTTCGTATGCGATCAGAGACAGTTTCTATCCTTTTTTTAAATTTTAAAGGGACAAAGGAAATTAAAGTTCGGATACTTCTGGTATAGATCATATTCAACGATTTAGGTAGGGTTCCACCATATACTAAAATATCACGTGGCAGAACGCTAGCTAATCAGAAATCTGATCTGCTGATCAAACAGGGTTTCGATTGGCAGGTGTGAGATTTTAGTATCCTGTGGTAGATATCACTGTTTGCATTTCAAGCTCTCTTTTAGATTACCAGTACTGACTTAGCATGGGATTAATTCTACACCAATTTGTTTAAATACATTGCACAAAATATTGAGAATCCATAGACTGGTGAAAATTGCCTGAGGCAATTTGACCAGTTAATTGTCCAGCCTTTTTAAAACAAAAAAAAAGATTGATAGTTTATAATGAACGCGTTACAAACTCGATTAAATTACATACCATTTATAATATTTAAAAATTTTTTTATTTTGATTTCTTTGACTTGCATGTCTCTGTACATTCATGTTATGTATAATTTTATTTACAATACTTTAATTTTTTGTAGCTCATTTTCGGATCATTCCTCTTAATGAGAATGAGCTGCCGTCTGATAAACCATTCAAGCTTCAAATCAAGGTAATATTTTATATATAATGCAGTATAAAGTTTCAGCGCAATGATCTATGAAGCGTGCAATTATGTTATTATTAATATGTTACTTTGCTACTTTATTGTACGATGTTACTTAATTATTAATATGTTACTTTATATAAATGTTAATATACAGGGTGATTATAATTAAAGTCCCATTTTAAAATGCTGTGAAAAAGAACCAATGAGTTCAAATTTGAACTGAAGAGAAGGGGGAAATAGTATGGCATCAAAAAAAAAAAAAAAAGTTCAGATAAAAGTTATACCGATTTTTCCATCCAGTTTGGTATGACCTTGTTGTTGTTGATGGGTTTTCCACTAACAGTGTCACAACTGTTGAATGAGTTGGAAGTCATTTTTTCCTTCAAAAAATCGAAACAATCAAGCACATTGACACTACAGTTGGTTTAATGTACAACTGATGCCAAATACGTTGTAATTTCTATTCAAAAATGTCATTGGCAGCCGAATTCACTTTATTTATGCCGCTTATAACAACATCTGTTAATACTCTTTGGAACTCTTTTTGATGCCGTACCGTTTCTTCCATCTTTAAGTATCTTCAGTTCAAATTTGAACTCATTGTGACGAGTGGTTCTTTTTTTTTTTTTTTTTTACAGCATTTTGAAAGTGGGACTTTAATTATAATCACCCAATATATTATTAAATTAAAAAAAAACATGTTAATCCTTTTATTAAGAGTGTTTCATAGTTCAATTCCCGACTGTGGCTACGTTATTGTCTTTGAAAAACGTATTTGATTAATTAATGTAAAACAAATTTAAATTGTTGAGTTTGTATGAGAATTTTACAGCGATTCATTATTTACCGAGAGATAGAAAGCGGTAGGACATTTTCAGAGTAACTTCCTTTTATTGCTCAAATGCGAGGCAATGAACCTAGTAATCTTTTCGAAATCAATACCTTTACCTTCCTTTTTTTTAGAGGCGTGATGGCTTAGTGGCTAGCGATCGGTACCACAGATTTTGGGTTCGAGTCCCGGCTGTGCAATGGATGTTTGTAGTGGTTCGAATCCACTTTAAACAGTAGGTCCCGGTCTAGTAGGATCGTAGAGCGTTGTGGGGGGTTTGCTACTCCGCGTCTGTAGTTATCTTCAAATTACGCGCAATCAAAGCGTAGTGCTGAGTAACGTCGGTGCAGCCTTTGCTTAAAACCTAAAAAGATAACTTTTGAAGTATTTGACAGCTGCATTAGAAAAATAAAACCTTCCTTTTTTACAAGCAATAAAATTAACATAATCTAATGATGTTTACTTAATAAAGTTAACATTGCATCAGCAAGTTTTATAGGCTAAATATAGTTAAAGTACAGGGAAAATATTAGATACGATTTTTAATTGAGGTAGTCCTGTAAATATATTTGATTTTTTTTAAAAATTCAGTTATATAGATAACTTATTAATTGAATAACTTATAACTTATGTTAAAAGTTGTGTTTTTTTTTTTTTTTCAATTTAAATGAAATAAGTATTTTTTCTGTAAACAAAATTCTTAATTAGTGTTTTAATCAAAGGAATAAATTGTCTTTTGCAAAAATAATAAAACATTGTGTAATTTTAATTGAAACATTAAATTTACCATGCTTCCTCTTTTTGTTGTTATTTATTCATTGCTATAAAATGTACCATAAAATTCACAATGTATTAGATTATTGTGTGTATAATTGTTTCATAGATATTTTTTTACAAAAAAAAATTGGGATTATTTTGTTTAGAATCCAAAGAATATTATTGTTGAGGAGACGCTTTTTAACAAAAAGTTTCAAGGGTTCGGCAAGACTTTTGTCAGCCACACTTTCAAATTCCCGAATTTTCCAGTATTAGGAGAATGGTCGGCTACAGTCAAATATGGACATGAGGTAACGTATTTTTTTGGAATAAAATTATTGAACCGCTTTTAGTTTTATAGATATATTTATAATTTTCTTGTTTATTTAATAAGGTGTTATTTTATATTAGGGTAATTTATGTGTAATTTTATTTTAGCATTTTGTGTAATTTTTATTTTAGTCTAATTTATTCATTTTGTGTAGTGTAATTTTATTTTAGTTTAATTTATTCATTGTGTGTAATTTTATTTTAGTGTAATTTATTCATTTTGTATAATTTTATTTTAGTGTAATTTATTCATTTTGTGTAATTTTATTTTAGTGTAATTTATTCATTTTGTGTAATTTTATTTTAGTGTAATTTATTCATTTTGTGTAATTTTTATTTTAGTGTAATTTATTCATTTTGTGTAATTTTATTTTAGTGTAATTTATTCATTTTGTGTAATTTTATTTTAGTGTAATTTATTCATTTTGTGTAATTTTATTTTAGTGTAATTTTTATTCATTTTGTGTAATTTTATTTTAGTGTAATTTATTCATTTTGTGTAATTTTATTTTAGTGTAATTTATTCATTTTGTGTAATTTTATTTTAGTGTAATTTATTCATTTTGTGTAATTTTAATCGAAAGAATAGAATGAAATAATGATATAATAAGTCCATCTCATTATCATTTAATAACATGCATAACTAGCATGATCATTTTCAACCCCCTCTCCCTTAAAGCATGTCATCTTCTAATTATAGTTAATAGTTTGTATATTTAAAATAGGCATATTTCATATTTTGGGGATGATTTTTTTTTTTTATCAGAAATGAACATTTCAAAATAACAAATTGTGGACTTATTAAGCAAATTTGTTTTTCAGAAAAATGTATGTTTTGAAATTAGAATGGAATTCTTGGCAGGATTTCTTAAAATTTACTTTGGTATTTAACATTAGTTTAAGAACTATGGCCTTCAATTGCACTTTAATTGAACCTTCAATTTTGAAAATATTTTGATTTAAAATTCTTCTATTTCGAAATGGAATTTAAATTAAATTAAAATTAAATTAAATTTTAAAATAAAGAACCATAAAAAGCAAAGAATCAGTTAAAAAATTTGTTAATGTAAAAGAATTTTAAAATTTAATTTTATATTTTACTAAATTTGTAGATGGGAGTTTATTATATTTTTGAATAGTTAAAAATGACAAAATTCTTTTCTTCAGAGCTACAATTTTTTATTTTGCATTTGTTGATTACATGTAAAAATTGTAAAAGACAAAATGAATTTTCAGTTATCATCTAAATTTAAGTTTTATGAGATTCAGATATTAAAATAAGATCGGTTATTAATTATTATTAAAAACACTCACTTAAATCGATATCTGAAAGAAAAATTTATTAAAAAATTAAAATGAGATATACAAGACAGAAAGTTTTGAAGAATTTATTTTAGATGTGTTAACTTTGACTCTTAAGTCAGTGGTAATATGAACAATTAACATGGTGGCGATTTTGATAATATGGTGTAGCATTTTTCCCACCGGAACAGATATATCATTTCTGTTCCCAGGGAAAAAGGAATGTATATTCTTTAACAAGTGCAAAATAACAACCCATTACTGAAATCTGACGTAATGGGAAATATAATAGTAATATCGTGGATGTTTACATTACATACAATTAATGTTTTGTACTAATGAGAACAACCTGTTATTGAAATCTGAGAGTAAATAATCGGTGTCATGGATAATGAAACATCATGAAATTAGCGATTGTCTGTGCGACCTTCATAGGTAGAAACAATTACAGATGGGATAGGGACTACTCGTGAGTTTCGCATCTTGATTGATTATAGGCCATGGGCTGACAAAGTCTACTCTAATGAGAAGTGAGGGAAACGGACCTCTCTCCTCTTGATGAATTTTCTTAAAGGGAGGTTTATGGAGAAGGAGTGGGAAGTGTTTTGCGACGAGGTCGATAAAACATGCTGTTTTTCTCTTTTTCTGAAGATTATTGAACAGGGCGGAGATTCCGCTCGTTTACAAAGTGAGCCCATTGTGGTTTCGGTATCACGCGTGTGATAATTACGGTTTGCCGCAGACAGAGGGAATAGATTCAGTGTAGACTCGAGAACTCTGAAAATCTCAATCCTTGGAGTGAACTGCACTTTTGAATCAGATTTAATTCTTTATTTTTCATTTTCTTTTAAATAATAAATTGCAAATTTATAATATATATATATATATATATATATATATATATATATATATATATATATATTGTAAAAGCTAAATTATTCCCATGAACGTGAAAGTGACCCTCTTCTTGAAGCCATTATAGGTTCTAGTATAAGCCGAAACGTTACAATGAAAAGAACCTTGCATTAATAATCAAACTGCTTCAAGTGATTTCCCGAATTTTCACTCTTATGATAATTAAATGTGGACTATTTATGGTGGCACACATAAATGAAATATGAGGTTCATTTATGTGGTCAATAAAAAAATGCATTAGCAGATACTAACAATTATTTCTATTTCAGTTCGAGCAAAATACGACAGTGTATTTTGAGCTACAGAAATATGGTAAGAATATTTTAAGTAGTTTATTTAACTGTTCAAAATTTATTTTTAAGATAAATTTTTTAAATTTTTTGAAAACTATGATTACTTTAATTGAGATGGTTACTGAAAAGAAAATAAAGATTTATTATAAAGATCTTATTACAGTTATTGTTTGGATTTTAATAATATTTAAATTGGGAAGGGATATTTTTTATTATTTATATTAAAATGTGTTCTTAAAATGTTTTTACTTAATTTCTTTAAACAAAATAATAATGGAGAATAATGTCTGGCTTTTCTTAATTTTTTCATTTTATATCTGCTAAAAAATTCTTCCAAAGCGTGATCTGGTTATGCTTGTATTCGATTGTAATTTCAGTATAGTGAGGACCAAGCTGTTGTGTGAAATTACAGAAAATCTTTTTTTCATCTGCAAATACTGGTTTGAAGTACATATGGCCATTATGATCACCCCGATTTATCTGATTCAGTTTTTTTTTCTGATGAGAATGTCCAAGGTCCGTCGTGTAGGAGATGCTAACTGAATTAACGGAGAATTTTGGTTGTAGTTTGACAATTTAAACAACATCTGCCATTTTCGAAAATCTATGTAAGTTGTCTCACAAAAGCTTGTATCATTGTGTATGTGAGAATATTCGAGCAATAGTTGTAATATAAGTTATTTAAAATTTGTGATTAGAAATGTTCTAGGCAATTCTTCTGCACACTCCTACAGGCTTCGGATTTGAATCTCGTCAGAGGCATGGATGTTTGTTAGTGTTTCGGAATTCACATTAAATTGTAGGACCCTGTCTAATTAGCCTAAAGTGTGCAAAAAAATATCGTAGAACGACAGACCAAACAAAATCTGTATGCTCCTAAATTTATATCTCTTGCAATAATACATTACTTTAACAAAAAATATTGGACTTATTGTGCTCTATTATGTCTTTAAATTTATATCAAAAATCAAAAATTGAATAGAAAACTTGAAAAATCGGTTATTGTTTCTTATCCCACTTGGTCGACAGCAACATCCAGACCTAGTCCATGAAGCCGTGTCTTAAAGCGACTAGTCATGATAAAAAGTAAAAAGGCAGCTTCTTTTTAGTCCTTGCGGCACAAAGACATGGGGCACCCAAAGGGAGAAGTCTGACTTTACCCCACCCGGTTATATTTCCGCACTGGGTAGCATTTTAGTCGCCTTTTAGGACATACATACGCTACTGAAGGACTATTTTAACCCAGACCCATGGGACAAAATCTATTAATTAAAATCATTAGAAATTCAGCAGTTTAAGAATAATTCTAAACATTTTTTTGTTCTAATGCAGCTGGCAAACACTTAGACAGCTTGGTCTTGGATGCCTTAAGGCAAGCGCTGCACAGACATTACTCACTTTGCATTACCCGGGGGCGCGCTTAACTTGAAGATAAGCCGCGGACGCGGAGTAACAATGCCCCCCGCAACTCTCTACGATCCTATTAGGACCGGGACCTACGGTTTAAAGTGGATTCCGAACCACTACACACATCCATGGCACCGCCGGATTCGAACCCGAAACCTGTGGTACCGAGCGCCAGAGCGCTAGCCACTCCGGCCATTCACGCCCCCTATTCTAAACATTAAAATATAGAAATCTATCCGATTTTATTTTTAAATATATTTTTTTCTTTACTTAAAATGACGAAAAAAAAGGTAATTATAAATTTTATTTCCTTAAATTTCTTCAATTTTCATTTTATTTTTAACTTACAATAAATTTCTTTTGCTATTTATTTAACATTATTTTACTCATCATCATAAATAGCACGACAGGGCCAAGGCTTTGCTTTGCAGATAATCCCATGCATTCGTCTGGGTGACAATGATCCTCCAAACCTTAACCTTTAGCAGAGCAAAAATCTTTTCAACTGCGTCTATTCATCGCAACTTCGGTCGTCCTCTTCCTCTTTGTCCCTGTGGCTTTGCCAAAACGAGCCTTTTACAGGGTTTAAATCATTCATTCTAAATACATGAGCAGCCTTGTTTAATCTATTGATCTTAATAAATTTTATAATATCTGGGTCTTTATAGCATTTATAAATTTCTGATTTGTACCATCTTCTCAACAATCAGTTCCCTTAACACATCCAAGAATAACCCTTAAAATCTTCCGCTCAAATATACCCAAATGGGCTAGATTAAAATTAATGTTTCTCTCTTAAAATTTATTATTTGTACATTTAGAAAATAATATGTTCTTTTATTGTTCGAAGATTTCAATTATTCGACATAATCCTTCATTCAGTAAATATTGGATAATCGACAATTTTCAGCTATATTGTATTATTTTGTAAATATTGGGTGAAAAATATAAATAAAATACGAGTTCTAAAGATATATAAATTTTTACACTGTATAATTAATGTATGTATAATCATTTTAGTTAAAAGTGACTAACATTCTTTTATTTATTTTATAGTTTTGCCAACATTTACTGTTGAGCTCAAAGCACCTGAAGTAATTTTGGAAACTGATCAAAATATAATTTTAACCGTTAAGGCGAAGTATGTATATTATTTATGTTACAACATATAAATTTAATTTTTAATTATTTCTATTTTTATAAATTTATTAGAGTTAATTTAGAATATTTTTATATCTATTGATTTTTATGATACATTTTATTTCTGTTTTTGATTAATAATAAATTTCATGTGAAATGACAGAATATTGGAAGAGACAGAAATAATTAAGTCCCTTT
Source organism: Caerostris extrusa (assembly GCA_021605095.1). Lineage (NCBI taxonomy): Eukaryota > Metazoa > Arthropoda > Arachnida > Araneae > Araneidae > Caerostris > Caerostris extrusa. The sequence continues at coordinate 17,665 of BPLR01014067.1, forward strand.
TAAATTTCAATTTTAAAAATTTTTTATACTTTATGACTGAAAAAGGAAATGTTGCAATGGAAAATTGGATATTTTCAAAAAAATTCACTTACTATAATTTTTAGTTTAAGCCATTTTCAGTCTTCTTTGTTAACATCAGTGGTCCCCATGTACGAGTAATTCGATTACGCCATCGGATTGAAAGTTGCAATTTTGTAAAGTTTGAGATACAGAAAAAATGTCTGTAAGGATGATATAGTTGTGAGCTGAAAGCATATGACAAGATGGTTTAAATCAGTGCAAGGGTAACCTGTGAAAATGCTACTGTAATTGGAAATCTGACAGGAAGAAGTCTCTTGTGTAGAGGCATTGATGACAGCTATTGAATGTTTAAGATACGTCTTAGATGTATCTGAGGGCAAAAATAAATCTTTCCAGTGTTTATCTTCCTGTTTTCAAAAAAAGTTGTTTAATGACATGATGGAGTGACATCGCATTTCATCTTGATGATTTAGTCTGTTTGTTTGGAAAGAGTAAATCATCTAGATAAAATGTGATTTTGAGTTCTGACTAACTGCTAGAAATTTGGAAGTTCTGATATTCAAGCTGTCTAGATGCTGTAAAAAATTTTTGAAGGGAATGAGGTGTTTTTCATCCTTTGGGATTGATTTTCAGATTTAAGGTAAATGGAGAGAAGAAGATGAGTTGAAATAAATTTGTTTCACGAAAAAAAAGGATCTGCCAGTATAAGTTGCCTCTAAAATAATGGAAGTTGACCGGTTTCTTTTGTGTAATATAGAGAGTGGAGTCCATTACGGAAAATCTGTTGCTAAACAATTAAATGGTGCATAGCATTTAAAATTTTGAGATCACTATGGTTAGGGAAATAAAATTTGGGTGACCCGTATTCAGTAGGCTTCGTATAGTGGAATTTGTAATTTGAATAAGCTGTCAGCACCGTAACCCAAGGTATAAGCTGTTATTGCTTTGGAATACATTTAACTTTTAAATGGCTTATTTTTGAGATATGGGATAGTTTTTTTAAAGTGATTGAAAAAGATATTGACTAGAAATACAGGTATGTTGTTTTAAGGAAATAAATTTACAAATATTAAGTTGACTGTCGTTTTTTATTGGAAACATTCGCTGCTTTCTATCTATTGGTTGAAGGTTAAGCTTCCATGTTTCGCACCATTGAGTGATTTTTTATGAAGAATAATTAGTAGATTGAAGAAAACTTTGTCAAGAATTTTATTACTGCCGAATAAAAAAAATGTTACTTGCATATAATTCAGTATGAGCGGGGGCATGGTGTTAAAAAATATCCACATGTAAATTGTCTATTAGAAAAGCATTGAGAACATCACCTTAATGAACTGAGCAAATGGTAATATTTTTTATCCAAACAGTTTCTCCATTTTTCGTAAAAATTTCTGCTATTAATGAAACCAAACATCCATTTTGCGGAGCTGCCTATTATACCAACTTGTAATATTTTATACAGTAAACTCATCTCTCCAAACAGAATTATAGGCTGAAAGATGTATCTGATTTTAGTATCTTTTGATTTAGCTTGATTAAAAATATTTTTGACATTTAGTTTCGTGAATCTTGTGATGAAGTGGCATCAAAGGGTACCTGCAATTTTTAAAGAGAATAAAGCCGAAAGTATAATGATCGAATACATATTCATATATATAATTCTGTTATATACACTTACTTATATTTTATTTTATATTTTTTTTACTTATAAATATTTATTCACAATAATTTTCTTAACAATTTGTCTATCTACAATTCTGAATTGTTATCAGTGTTTAGCGTCTGGGAATGAATATTTCCTTCAGATTACTTTTCACTTTTCACATTTTTTTTTTTTTTTGCATAATAAAATTTGCCAAAACTAACGCCGAAATCTGGAAAAAAATTCTCATGAATTATTTGTTTCGAATAGAATTTAATAGTAAGTACGAAAAATAAAAGGAGTTAAAAATTTAAGATGATGGATATATGCGTGAGTATTTTATGTTCATGAATAAAAATCAAAAATGATTCATTTCTTGTAGTCGGGGTATCTAATCAACGGGTCTCATGATTTGAAAAGAGTAAATAATTGAAACATCAACAGTGCGGGGTCGGTATTTAGGAGGGTCTTCCTTCTGGAAAAATTATCTTATTCTGGTAGGGATCTTTCCTTCTAGCTTTAAACAGCAGGGATGTAATTTTTGTTCGAATCTGTGAATTTTGTACTTTCCACTAGTATTTAACAAACTACTTCAGAACGAAAGGGGCCTGAATGGCCGAGTGTCTGGCGCTCCGTGCCACAGGTTTCGGGTTCGAGTCCCGGCGGTGCCATGGATGTTTGTAGTGGTTCGGAATCCACTTTAAGCCGTAGGTCCCAGTCTTCTATGACTGTAAGAGCGTCACGGAGCAGAAGTCAGACTTCTACCTACGGGTGTTCCATCAGAACAGAAGATGCACCCCTCCTCCCTCCTTCCATGAGGGACACGACAACAACAACAACTTCAGAACGAAAAAAGTACATCAGCAGTGTGGAGTCTTCTTGAAAGAAAAAAACTGCGAGAGAGGGCTACTACTGCCGCTAAAAATGGAGACATCCATGACATAATGTAACAAATACCTGCCATATTATCAGGCATAGTCACTGAATTCAAATCTTTCGATACCATTGTAGATGCCGATGGGGTCATCAATTGTCCACTAGAGTTTCTAAACTTTCTTGATCTTTCTTTTATTTAATGTGAAATCACCAATAATTTTATTCCTCCTACAAATCTTTGTATTGTCACAAGGATAAAAAGATACTAGCCCAGGGTTGGCCGATCTAAATGATCTTGCGGGCCACTTTGAAAGCATCACAACTCCGAGGGCCACATATAAAATTATATATCTCCATATTAGATTTAGACTCACTAGAAACTTTTTTTTTTTTGAGTAAAAAATTGAAAAATAATGAGTTATTATTTTGTGTTTACTATTATTCTTAAAATGTAAACATAGAAAACATAATAATATTAATATTAAATGCAAGTAAAGAAATATATAACACTAAAAATTAAATATAAAAATATATAGATATAAACGAAATAAAAAATTGAAATCATTAAAAAAAATATTTATTTTACTAGTGCGATATCTTTTCTCCACTCTTTCACTCAGGTTTTGAAAATCGATCTCAATTTCGGTATTTGTACATCATAAGTGGTGTTGCAATCATAATTGTAATTGGTGATTATCGTAATTGGTGTTTATAATTTAATTATTCTCGAACTCATAATTGTAAACTCATAAATAAAGCAGGCAATATTTATCATATATTTGCAAGAATACTATTTTGAAATCAAAGTTATTTTTTTTCTCATAATTTCGACAGTTAATTTTTGAATATATGGATGCACACATAATGTATTTTTTTAATACATTGGTTTTCGCTACTTTGGCCATTATAAAATAAATATACTTTGTAAAAGTGTGATAAATCTTATTGGCCAGAAAAATTTTAAAGCGGTCCGCGGGTTGGCCACCCTGCACTAGCCAATGAATATGTAAAATGTTTTATTTTATAATTTGTATACAGTTCATATATTTTTAAATATCTGTTAATAAAATTATTTCAATTTTAAACTACATTCATTTTCTGTTATTAATGTTCCTATCTGACAAAATACAGAAAAATATATACCCGTTAAATAGTTGTTAAGATATAAATTGGAAAGATGTTCTTAAAATATCATGTATATTCTTTTGAAATGTAAATTGTGATGATAGATATATTATTTGTATGAATTTGTAACAATATACAAACATTTATTTAGGCTACAATTATTATGTAACTAAGTGTGTTTAGTGGAAATTAATTTTCATAATTTTAAATTGTTGTATAATTTTCTTCATAACTTTAGGTATGTCTATGGGGAAAATGTTAAAGGTTTAGTTACATACCGATTAGGTGTAAAAGGCGAAACTCCAAATGTAACATTTTTTGCAGTTGTAGGTCCTAAAAAGGTAAGAAATTGCGCACATTTAATCAATATTTGCTGACTAAACACTTTTTATACATTTTATAAAACTGAATACAAATAAAATAACATAAGTCTAAAAAAAATCATAAAATATTTGACAAAGAAGGAAAAAATAACGAAATCTTAATTTCAGGTTACCTTTTCAAGGTCATAGACCAAATTGATAATATCACCGAAGCATATAATCAATGAAAATGTAAAAAAAAAAACATTATGAATTGTTTATAAAAGAAATTAAACTAAATCATTTGAACATTGTTTCTTATTTTGAAGATAATTTTTGAAAGATTTTGCTATAATTTTCATAAATGAATTTTTTTAATATTTCTACGGTTTAGTAATGCCTTTCTGACTATAGGAAGTTTCATTACATTTGTTAAAAGACTTTTTTTTAACAGAGATTTACAAAGATTTATTTTATGAACTGTTGGTATTAAAATAGTTCATAAAATAAATCTTGGTAAATCTCTGCTATGAAAGTCTTTTAACATGTAAAAAACAATCGCAACGTTTGACGTTGAGATATCAGTATTCAGAACTATGTAAAAGCTGCGAAATAGCTAATATAAATGAATTGAGAAATTCAGATTGCTGCGAGAACATCGAAAGAAAATCCAAAGACTAGTGACACAAAATTTAAGTCTATTATAAATCACAATTTATCAAATTAACATTCTGGTGAGTAGTCGTGTAATCTCAAGAAAATTCACAATGTGTTAAGAAATGTGGGAAACAATTTTTTTTCTAATGCAGTTGGCGGCAATACAGAAACAGTTATCTTTATGCCATAAGCAAGGGCTGCACCTATGTTACTCATTTAGCACTACGTGTAGCACGTGTAGCTTGAATATATGCTACGGACACGAGTAAAAATACCCCACAACGCTCTACGATAATATGTGGGAAACAATGATGGGTATATTAAAAAAAAAAATATATTCGTAAGCAAATGAAAGACTGTACTTTGTAAAAACATGTTTGTGATTGTGATGAATGGGAATTAATGGGATTAAGTTCAATACCCATGATTTAGATCAGGGGTCTCAAACTACGGCCCACGGGCCAAATCCGGCCGCCAGTGTCATCAATCCGGTCCGCGACAGCGAATTGTTTATTGTTTGCTGTAATAAGTTGGATAAAAAAACACAGAATGTTAATAACTCGGTTTTATTGACTTGCTAGGTAAAGCTTAATGGCAAGCATAATACGCAGAAAATTTAACTTAAGCATAACAACTAACAAATAATTGAAATGAATCCCACTAACATTGTAAACTAGTGAACATCTCGCAGTTACCTTCGGTAGTTATGTTAGAGTAAAGATATGTATGAATGAAACATAGATGATTTTTATCCTGAAAATCTCCCCTGGAATGGAATAGTCTAGAAATTATAGATAATGGCAGAAAAATTAAAAGTTTTGGCCCTTGGTACTTACTGAGTAAACAGTATGGCCCTAAGGCTGAAAAGTTTGGAGACCCCTGATTTAGATGGTCACTCAAAATTTTGAAGATTAATTGCAAAGATCATGATAAAGCATATGGAATTAATTCTAAAGCACATCGGTTGTTCGGTTTTGGCCAGGAGTTGTATGTCAACATGATAGATAAGCGATTCAATAATCATTCACGGAATTTTAAATCAGTAACAGCTATTGCAATACTTTGAAAGATAACCTACTTCTAAGCTCTTTTAAAATGGAATTAGAAAAATCATTCATCTTTCAACGCGACAATGATCTGAAATCGTTTAACAAGATAATGATCTGTTCCAGTTGTACATAAATAATTGTTCTAAAAATGAGAAAAATAAAGGCTAATTTCCAGAATTCGATGTTAATCTACTGAGTACTTGAGAAATACATAGATTTATAAATTAGGCAATACTTCATTAAAAATGAGAAGGATTTGATAAGAATCCTTTTGAAAAAAAAGGATCAAAGTGAATTTATTAAAGTTGAGAGTGGTAATAAAAGTTTATTTTATGAGTGACTATTCTTGAAAAGAAAGTAATTTATAAAAATTGTAGTTTTTATTTCCTTCGAATCTCTTTTTATGGTATGAATTGTATGATATTTTAAGCTAATTTCGTCTTGATACTTAAATGTTTGGGTTTCGTGATAATTTTCATTTTAAAATTAAGTTAAAATTATGTTATTGAAAAAATAAAAAAAACAAAAAAAAAATCTAAACATAAAAATTAAATTTATAAAACTTCCACAAAAATCTAACTGATTAAAATAAAATTACTACTTCAATTGCTGCTGATTAAAATTTGACAATTATTTGCTATACAAGACAATTTTCTAATAATACAAACATGATTTGTTGTCAAACAAAACTATCTTCAAAAATTTATCAAAGCCTAAAAAGAAAATGATATTTATGACATTTTTAAAAAAAAATGAAAATGTGAAAATGTAAATAAGGAAATGGTAATGAAGTTATTAAAACAATTAATAAAGGAAGAATATTTGTTTTAGTTTAAAAATAAACCTCAAAGCTTATAACAAATGATTTGCTATCAGTTTTCAAAAGTCCTTTTCGTCAAAATTTTACCATTGTTTGTCTTCCAACTGCATTTCTTAAAATATTGATGAACTTACCATCAAATCATTTCTTAAGAAATCCTGTATACATTTCAGCTAAAAGATGGCACTCACCGACAAGTAGTGGAGACCAAAGAGTTCGCTCATCACAGAGATATTGGCTGGTTCCCTGGCATTGAAGGTTCTCACCTGGTTGTTGAAGCAGCAGTTGTAGACGATGCATCTGGTAATAAGGAAGTGGCGCTGGACGCAACAGGACGCTTTTCCAAATCGCCATTTACGATATCTTTCAAAAGATGCCTCGAAGACTTCAAGCCTGGCTTAGTGTCTATTTTTGAAGTAATGAAAATATTTATTATTGATTCATGTAATTAACTATATTTTATAAATTACGCTATTATGTTTTTTGTTTTTATATTTAGTTCATTAAGTCACTCCCATATTAGCATACAAGCTTTAAATGACTTATATCAAACTGGTTTATTGCAATTTCGGCAGAAATTAAGAGATTTGCCGTTTCGCTTGTCGGGATATGGGTTCGTTCCGTTTGATATCGGTTTTTGTACTTGGCATCAGAGGATCATTCGTTCACGATTATAAATAATGGGGTTTGTTTTTAAATTTAAACTGCAGCACATGGAAACATTCAGCAAGATAACTGAAATGTGAAAGTGGCTTGAGAATGATCTTATTTCAATGCGGATTTCTTTTCTATTAATGATTGTACAATCTAAATAATTAGTGGAATCTTATTTTAATAAATGATCTAAATATTTTCTTTCTTGAATGAACTCGACGACATTTAGAATGTACAAAAGTGACAGTAAATTATTATTTAATATGCATAGTATATTATACATTATTAAATATTATTTAGCATTTATTAATTACAATATATTAGGGAATATTATATGAATTGCAATAAGAATAGTTTATCTATCAACAGAGTTAATAAGACATTGAATTCAGTGGTATTGATGAAGATTAATATTTACATGTAAATTGTAGAAAAATTTATTTTTAGAAGTCATTCTACGAAGATCTTTATCCATTTCAAAAATAAATTTTATAAAATCTGACAAAGTATTTTTAATATATAGAAGGCTTATTTGAAATATGATTAAACACCAATTGAGCTTAATTCATGGTCTTTTCTAGCATATGTTATGATATCATCTCACTCTTCATCTGATGAGGTAAATGTGCTTCAAAGCGTGTGATAATATATTCATCGATGATAACACATTGTAGACAAAATATATATCCCTTTATCAATGAATTAGTGTATAATTTTTAATACTTGTGATTCTTTAACATTCTCCTCTTTTTGGCGAGTAGGAAAAATGTTGCCTGAGTAAATATGTAAAGAGTGGAGCAAACAATTCATGCTTTTTGCATTAAACATGAATTTTCTTGAATCTCTTCATTGTCTTAAAACTACTGAAAAAATGCCTGCTTCGGTATCAGTAGAAGATTCTGCGTTTTCTTCAAAAAATTTCGAAATTGCAAGGTTTTGAAATATACAGAAAGCTTATTCGAAATATGATTAAACACCAATTCAACTTAAATGATGATTCTATTTCTGACATACGTTATGATATCATCCCACCTTGCAATTTCGAAGAGTATGGTAATATGTTTGTCAAAGCTATATATATATATTGGTGTATTACTGTACAAGTATGAAATATCTATATTTATTTATAATTGCTTGTATTTCATTTAATTTCCTTATTGTCAAATCCAGGCTGATATCAACTACATTGATGGCAGACCTGCTTCTGGCATTACTACCACCATAAAAGCTTTAGCTGATGGAGAACCTCTAGAAGTTAAGGAACCCACCCACGTCAGCGATGAGGAAGGAAAAGTTTCATTTCAGTTCCATCCTACAATGCGCCATAATACCATCTCTGTTACAGTAAGTTAGTATGTGATATTCATTAAACACAGTTCCAGGAAATTTGTCCCTTTCTTTTCCCCTTTAATACGTAATTACAGATCTTTATGAAAAGGGAAAATGTGTAACTATGCATTAGTTGAAATTCGAATTATGCTTATTATTTTCAAATAACATGAATTTAAATTTTTCTTTAAAATACTGCTTTTATTTTAAATCTAAATAAAATTGGAAAAATAGCTGAAATATATTTAAAAAAAGGAATCTGTAAAATCATTCAACTCAATCTGTAAGAGTTTTTATTTGAAGAATTAGTTTGGATTAATAAAGACAAATAAACCTTATTCCATAAAAATTTGCAGTATAATTTCTATACTTTTTAGAATGTATTAAAGCAGAAGTTCTATAACATGTTATTTATTATATATATATATATATATGTATTGTGTTTATAGCCTTTTTTTAATTAAACTGAAATAAGTTTGAAAAACTGCGAATATGTTTACTCGATTCCTTGGGAATCTACAAGTGTTTGAAACAGATTTTTTTTGTTACATAACTAATAACAAGTAATAGTAATTAATAATATATAGATTCATTTGTTGCAAAAATAAGCGCGCCAGCAAGGAATTATCAAAATTAATTGAAATATTACAGGATTACAAAATGAAAGTAAAAAATATTTCTAGAAAACCCACAGAGAAATGCAAGGTCTGCACCTCGTTAAAAGCCAAATCTAGTTTGAATTGTTATTGTAACACGGTTGGGTTTATTGTCCTGTGACTTCTCAATTCGCAATTGTTATAATCGTGCCTCTAGTTCAACCAAATTCCTTTGCAACTTCACATGTTTGATACAAATTTTTAACCGGTGACAAATCTGGAGATCAGATGAACCAAGGAAATATGCAAAATTGAGAAAGCTGATCATTGAGATGACACTCTAGCTGTATGTGACGGAATATTATCCTGTTGGAAAATAACATCTGGGAGCCTTGCCACGATTGACACACATATGGCTGTATGATGGTTCCAATGTACAGTTGGGTCATCATGACATTGTAGGTAATTATTATAGGAGATCGAGCGTCGTATGCAATGGCACTCCAAACAAATACACAATTCCTCCAAACAGTAGGTATCACATCCCCCCAAAACACATTTTTTCATCGAAACCTAAATTGAATTTGATTCGTCATTGAAGATGCTATATCTTCATTCCATCACAGGTTAATTTTGCCGAGCGTTGCACTTCCTGATGACCAATTGGCTAACGCTCTGGCCGTGGGTACCACAGACTTCAGGTTCCAATCCTGACGAGGGCATGGATGTTTGTTAGTGGTTCCGGAATGCACATTAGGATTAGGATTACACCGCGTAGGTCTCGGTCTAATTAGCCTAAAGTGTGCAAAAAATGACCGTAGAGCGACAAACCAAACCAAACCTCTAAACGGAGGCATGAGTGGTGTGTCAGACACAGCACAGGTAATGGTCACAAATTCTGTGAATTTATTCATGCCCACTAATATCAACCCCTAATTTTAGGGTTGTCAGCTACTCGCCGAGCTAATTTGTCATACCTTCTGAGACTCTAACAGCTACTGATATTTTCTTCTTTTTTTTTACTTATTTAGATATTTGTTTCTTTTTGATAAAGTGTCCTTCTGCAATAAATAAAATACATAAGAGAGTAGTATCCGGCATGTGGGCAATTGTTTATGTAGTTTATGCACAATCAGGCTATAAAATTAATCATTTAGTAGCAACCGCACAATTTAATTCTTGGCACTAAATTTTATTTCGATGTGTGGGTATTTTTGAAAGCAAACTGTCACTAACGGTATAATATATTTTTTTTACTTATATACCACTTTGCCATCTTATAATGTATTTCTAAAAATTTCTTTTTAAAAGTTTATTATTTTAATCTTGAAAGAAAGCATAATTTATTTTGTAATTAAAAACGAGAAATTTCACTTTGTTACATGTTTCCACTTAAAAAAAAGATTTACAAAAGTAGCTGAATACCTAACGAACGTATTTTATTACAATAAGCAAAAATTAATAATAATATGTCAGTATAGTTCGAACATCGATTGTGTGAAAAACTGACAAAGCCATGCCGGACAGATTCAAACCGTATGGTGTAACGGGGAGAAAGATTTTCGTGAGGGTTTTAATATCAAAAATAATTTTAATTTTTTAATAATTACAATTTTTAAATTATGTAATATCAAAAGAATAATTAGATGAAAAAATATTTTTAAGTAACTATTAATTTTTTAAAAATAAATATTGCTTTACTCCAGGTATGTCTGACTGACACCACTAACAAACAATATATTGGTTCATTTCCGTCTTTAAACAAGACATTTAGTTTTTCGCACAATCGGTGGTGGTGTTATAATTGTAACTCCTTTAAATTATGAATTCCCTGCATTTATTAATGTTTTCTAAATTTTCTCTAGAATTGAATTTTGTTTCTTTATTTTTATATCTGTGGTGTCTACGACAATGAACAGATTGATTTCCTTGTTCGAAAGTGCACTAAATTGTTTCAATTTAATTATTCTGGAATGTCGTACTATTCTATAAAACTATATATAAAAACATTATGAAAATGAATACCTTTTCAGGAAGACCTACGGGAAACAATAAAAGTAAGAATTGGAGTGAAACAGAGCTACTGAATGCAATACCAGGCAAGCCTCGGCGAAATGCAGTAGCTCTTTTTAGACTTATAGTAAGGCATGACTGCCTGAGTGAATACTTATATTGTATTGATGTATATGACCATCCTGACTGTCGTCTTTGTGAATGAATGTAAATGTATAGTAATAAGTCATGAAAGCCTATGAATAGTAAACACCTGCAATGTTGCAGGACAGTTCCATGGAATTGATTCCGATATTGCAAGATATTGGCGTGCCAAAGAGCTCTTAAGACCATCCCGACTGCCGTCTTTTGTGAATGAATGTAAATGTATAGTAATAAGTAATGAAAACCTACGAATAGTAAACACCTGCAATGTTGCAGGACACCTCCATGGAACTGATTCCGATATTGCAAGATATTGGCGTACCAGAGAGCTCTTAGGGCGATGACTTCAGTCTTTACCTCTTCTACAGTATTTTGATGTTTTTTGTTCGTTTTTTTTTTGTTGTTGTATTTGCTTATATTCCCCGTCAATGAAAATAAAAAAAAATTATAAAGTTAAAATTTTCTCTAGAATTGAATTTTTGTTTCTTTATTTTTATATCTGTGGTGTCTACGACAATGAACAGACTGATTTCCTTATTCGAAAGTGCACTAAATTGTTTCAATTTAATTATTCTGGCATGTCGTACTATTCTGTAAAACTATATATAAAAACATTATGAAAATGAGCTTATTAATTAGAATATAATATCAGAATAATTATTAATTATCAGAACCTAATTATCAGAAATAATATGAAGTTTAATTGTCTTGTAATATTTATATCTAAACAAATTGTTTCAGCCATATTTTTATTTTAACACAAGTGTATCTTTTAAGTTGGAAACCTCTGACGCGAGATATGTTGGTAATCAAGCCGTCGGCCACTTTGTTCAGCACCGTTTCAAATCTGATAACAATGCTTTCCTCGCACTAGAAAGAAGTAGCACTCACCAATTAAAAGTATGGTATTCTATATTTCTTTATTATTTTTTATAAAAATTTCTTTTTTAAAACTATAAATGCTATAAATAATAACATAATTTCGAAATTATAGATACTATATAAAACTTTAAAATTTTATTTTTTATATAATTGTCAATAGAGATAATTTGATCTTGATAAGATTAATAACGGCAGATACACTTGGGAATGAGGACTTTCATTTACTTAATGTTCTTTGATTTGTAAAATTTCTAGGAATTTGTCAAAAACTGTAAATTCACTCTTTGTACATCATCAGCTGGTTAATATTAGATACACATCAAGTTAAGAAAAAAATAGTTGTATCTTTATATTCTTGAAGAAAGAGTTATTTTTCGCTAGCGTGTGCATTTTATAGTTATTTTACCCTCAGTGTTTGAATACGACAGCTAGGATCAAGTCGTAGAATTTGATATTGTGGGTCCACATGGTGAATAAGAAAATATTTAATGAAGAACAATAACACAATTTATGGAATTTTTATGAGAATGTTTATTATCAATGCCTGTATCTTGCATTATTCATCGCTCAGAATATATATCACATTAAGTACATTTTTGCTGAAAAGGTTGTTTTTTGAGGTTGTAATTCGTTACCAATTTTTAGGAGTTGAATTCTATCATTTAGTAATGAAATGTTTATATACGTATGATCAGCTGTGCTATTTGATTAATGGAAGTATTGGCTTAACCGTATCGGACAATCTGGTCACCTGGATGGTTTCAGTTGACGCTACGTATCATTAATCGAATTCAAGATATCTCGGGACATTTAATCTCATTGAGAAATTCTTTAATACATCTTATATAAATATGCATGTATTTATGTGTGTACTTATGCCAGAGGTTGCTGAAAGATGCAGTCGATTAATCAGTATTATAGAATTTAAGGTATTTAAAAAAAGATTGTTTCGAGTCCGGAAAACAAAGCAGGAGAGAAAATAGCTCCCAGAAGACTGTGAAATATTTAAAATACTTGGCAGTCAGTGCGGTAATTGTTAAAAACAAAGCATTAAAAGTGTTTTGGTTAGTTTGTAGCAGAGGGGGGAAGAAGACACTTGATTCAGTATGAAGACAGAAACCAGTTAGAACAAAAAAGTATTACAGCGAATGTGGTGGCCACTCAGTACATCCGCTGTATCTGATGATATGTTGCACACATTCTAACATAATCATCAATAACTAGATACGAACGAATTTTTTTTCATGCTGAGGGGTTCATCATGTTGAAATTCCTCACGACAGGTATCTAGGAGATTATCAAGTCACTTACCATGTCCTTTAATATCTGTAAGTAACGAATGGCCGTTAGTGTCACGTCATAGAAGATAGGTCCAACGATCTGGCTTCCCCATATACCGTGTCACACATTTGTTGATCCGCATACTTGGTGTTGTGCTATGCGTCCAATGCCAAGGTTTTCTGGAACTCCATAATGCAGATTAGGGTATTGACTATGGCACAATCTTGGGTAAACCAGGATTCTTCTGCCCACAGTTTGTTATAAAACAGCAATGGTGGAATGTCGTGAAAGGCGTTGAGTGTAAAATGGTAGAAATTAAATTTTTGTGCATAGTCAACGCGCATTAATGCTTGTAGCATTAGCGGTCGGTTAGATTAGATTGGCAAAAATTAGACTGGATGCGCGCCAAGCGCATGCTTCGCTTATTTCATCCATACTTAGTTCTGGATTAGCTAGAGAGTATCCCACCACATCTTCGTGCGTCACTCGAATGAACAATCTTATCCATCTTCATGATTTGGGACGCGGAGTGAAGCTGCCTGTCTCTCTGAGAGGGCAAAGTATATTAGCTGTAGATCGATGTGAAGGACATCGTTCCATTGAAAACGTTTATCAATCAATCGTCGCAGTCGATTCAGCATTCGAAAAACGACACGTATTTTCTTGTCCTTCCAATAATATAAGATGTTTTAAAAAAGGCATTTATTTCATAAGCTATTTGAAAATTTATTTTAAAATTTAACTTTTTTATTATAAGTTATTTTTTTATATATATTTATTATCCAATATTAAATAACTTTTTGTAACGAAAAAACTTTATCGTTGATGTAAATAAACTTCTTACATCTTAATATATTTAATTTTTGTGTATTTAAAATTTTTTATTGTGAAAATGTTTAAATTACTTCCATAAACTTGTAAATAATTGGAATTTCAAATTTGCAGATTGGTGACAATTTTCAAAAAATTCTCCACATTGAACCTCCTGCTATGAGGAATATCTATTACGCTGTAAGTTAAAAATAAATCGTTATTTATTTAATAATTGTTTTTAGTTTTCTTTTGTAAATGTAGCCGAAAGAAAAAAATCATCTCATGTTCCACAAAATGTTTAAGAGGGTTAAAAAAAACATGCTAAGAGTAAAAACAAATTAACAAAATAATAATAAAATGGATTAAGTACATAAACAAAAGTGGTCACAAAAAGCATGAAATAAATGTAGGAGACAAAAATTTCTTCTTATAAATACAAACATAAAAGAATTACGGAAAAGATGTTCCGCTGCACTCGATAAGGTCAAACAAAACTCAAGTTCAGAAAATATATTGTCTACTTAAAGCTTTCTCCAACAAGACTTTTTACCGTTGGAGTTTTATAGAGAGCACCAGAAGACGTTTGGGATGATGATTACCTTGCTCACTACTATAGAAACGCCAAAGTTTGAATTGGTGAGGATAACATTTAAAGTTTCCATGGACGGCTAGAAACTGTGTTAAAAAAATGCATAAAAGTGTTTGTTTTTAATCCCGCTCAATATAGTTGGAAAAAATCTGTTGACTGAAAAATCTGTTGGACAATGAGAGATATTAAGAATTACAAAGATTGACTACATCATGTTTATGTTTTGCTTTCCGTTATGAAATTGGAACAGTGATTGTTGTATTGATTTCGATTATAATTGCTTCTAATTCGATTATAATTGCTATAATTCCACAAAATTGTTTTGAAAGACCTTAAAGTAAAGTTGCGTGAGATAGCTGACACCTTAAAAGTATCAGAAGGCAGTGTTTTACAATTGTACACGAAAATTTGAGCATGCTTAAGTTGCTTTCGAAGTGGGTGTCGCGTGTGCTCACACCAGACTGGAAACAACAACGCCTTGACGATTCAGAGCGCTGTTTGGAGATATCCAAGCCTTCTTGCATAGGTACGTGAGAATGGATGAAACATGGATCCGACTACTAGACACCTGAATCAAAATGATCATCAACTGAAGTGAACAGCAGCCGGTGAAAGCCGTCCAAAGCGACCAAAGGCGCAAATATCAGCAGGCAAGATTATGGCATCCATATTTTGGGACACACATGATATTTTGCTCATCGACTGACTTTTGAGAAAGAAACTATTAATAGCGAATATTACATGTCATTATTGGGTAGATAGAGTGTAAAATGTAAGAAAAAAATTGCAGTTTCACTAAGACAATGCCCCGTATCACAAGTTGATTAAAACTATGGTTAAATTGAAAGAATTACGCTTCGAATTGCTACCCCACCACCGTACCCTCCAGATCTGGCTCCCAGCGACTATTGGCTTTTTGAAGACATCAAAAAATATACTCCAGGGAAAGAAATTTGCCTCAAATGAATAAGTAATTCTGTTTTGAAGTCTGTTTTAAGAGCAAAGACAAATAGTTCTATAAGAAAGGCATCGAAAAGTTAGAAAAGCGTAGGAATAAATGTATCATTTTGAAAGAGAATATGTTATTGAATAAAGCCGAATTTCTAAAAAAAATTATTTTTTTCTTAGCTAGACCAGTGACTTATTGAGTGATGTTATTCTTCCTAAATTTTAGAAGGAAAAGTAAAAATAGGTGTATTGTAAATTATTGACAAACAATATATGGCAAACGTATGATTTTTAAAAATTATAATTGGAAATAATTATTTAGTTAAAATAATAATAAATTATGAATGGCAGGATATTTTCAAATAAATTATGAATTGGTGGACATTATTTTACAAAATAAATATTGCAATTTTAATTTCAAGCTATTCGGATAGAACTTCTGTTTCATTCTATATTTAATTAAATTTTTAAAATAATTTTTTATGAACAATGTAATAAAATTTATTAATAAACATAAAAAAAAAACCTTAATAAAGAATTAAGTTTATTAATATGAAACAGTAATTTTCTAGTTTGTAAGAAGTTTCGTAACATTATGTTCCTTGAATTGATTTTGCATATATTTTTTGTTCTGATCCTGATAAAATTTTTAGGTCGTGTCCAAAGGCAAAATAGTGTCATTGAATAAGCTGCCTGAAGGAGATTATAAGGCACTAAAAGTAAGTTTTAGAATCACGCATGACATGGTTCCCAGCTTCAGACTTGTAACGTGGGCCCACTACAAAGATGAGCTTGTTGCAGACTCTCTCCAAATTGACATCGAAGATTCTTGTAATCCTGGCGCTAAGGTGTGTATACTATTATTCTGCAGATCGTATTAGATTATTTAGCATTGAGAGATTGTAAAAATTTATGCAGATAGGAAACTAACGTAAACACTAAACTCTAACTGACTAACTCACCGGCATTACAGTCCTTGGAGGACCATGCCCATCTGTCTACTGGCAGATTCCGAAAAAGTAGATTCCTACATCCCTACGCCGAACACTTTACAGTCACATTATACCGGAGCCTACCGTTTAAAGTGCTTTAACTCAGAATGACATTTTTTATGATGAAGAAAATTATTATTTGAATATTTTTTTATTCCAACAGCAGTTTAAGAAGTCAGTTTTGTTGTTGCTTATTCTCTCAATTAAGAAAGACGGTCTGATGACCTATTGACTAACGCTCTGGCTGTTGGTACCAACGTTTGAATTCTGGCGGTGGCATGGATGTTTGTTAGTGGTTCGGAATCCACATTAAATTGTAGGCCCGGACTAATTAGGCTGAAGTATGCAGAAAATGACCGTCGAGCAACAAACCAAACCAATTTAAAGGACCAGTATACAACGTCGAAGAAAAATTGAGCAACATTTTCCGCTACAATTTTTTTTTTTTTACAGAAGCCCCAGTGCAGTTTAAGAGTTAAACAGAGGAAATTAAATTAGAATAAGAACAGGTGCAAGCTGATCTTAACTTTGTTTTGGAATCACACATTTATGATCTGCCCTCTTCACACACTTTCTAAAACCATCTCTATGAAAAGCAGCCTGGTGATTTTATAATACAGAGATAGATGAAGGTTGCTTTAAACCAATAATCATTTTTATTAAATATACCATATTGTTAAATGTTTTATATAAATCTCTTCAGCAATAATAAGGTTAGTGTGATTACTACTTTCTTTTAAACTTCTTAATATCCTGTAAATCAGTAAATAGTGGAAATCATTGAAGGCCAAAGAACTCATTGAATTTAATGAGTAAATTTGGTAATAATATCTTTGATGCATTTTTTTTGTCGAAGCTTTTATATTCTAGATAAAATAATATTAATTCACCATTACACATTAATAGTGAAATAAGAAGGAAAAGCAAGTATGTCTTCGATAGTCTTCGAAAACTTGATTATTTAAAAAAATGTTTGACATAGATCACTCAGATAAAATATTTTCAAAGTCATATTATTAAACGACATAAATGGGTATCGGGGCTTACGTAGGATAAATTCTTTTATTTATTTATTTTTCAATTCCTTCTATTAGCTCACACTCTCCCTATATATATCTTGTTCAAATTTTCAATCGTTAATAAAAAACTTTTTATTCATCCACTAAAAAGTTCAAATACATTTTTTTAACTTGTAGTGGATGACATTTGTTGTTAAAATTTTTTTCAAATATTAATTCATTAATTAAATTTAATTAATTAATTTTAGTTTTTTTTTTAGATTTATGTTGCATATATCTACCAATAGATGGCGGCGCCAAATAAACTTAAAAAAATGAATGAAAATTATTTATAATTGACTTATAGTGAAAAAAAGTAGGAATTGACTTTAAATTTTTTTTTTTTATATAACTTTTTTTTATTATAAAGGTTGTTGCAAATAGTTCTGCTATAGATTTTAATTTTCTTATCAACTTGAATAATTTTATTTAAAAAAACTAAACATACCATACGTGTCATATTTGAAGAAGTAAGGTAAGATAATTTCATTGTAACAAGGAAAAATAAATCGTATGTACAAAAAGTTTTCATAGCATTTATTTTTATTTGAAAGTTTCAAGTTTTGAAGAATTTGTTTATCGTACACAATGTAGTCATTGTACAGTTTAAGTAACTAGTTTTTCCAAATTTTTTTAAAAATTTAATTTAATTTTAATTCTTAATGAAAGTGATTATGATTAACCGATTCATATAATCAAATATGTTTTAATCTTTTAGCTTATTTTTTCTAATTTAAACTGCATGGTGTTAAATATTGGTGGACATTTAATTGAAATATCAGAAATATTTTATTTTGTACAAACCATGAGAATTGTAATATGATATTGATTTCTGAATATATATTTCTGATTCTTATAATTCACAATTAGGTGTCTGAAATTTATTTGAAAAAAAGTTTTATTCTTATCCTCTAACTAACAGAATAGTATTAGAGTTTTTGGTAAAACTGCCAAATTCCTAACTGATATATATAGGGAAAAAAATATGTAAATTAGTTACAAAAAGATAAAAATAGCCATTAAATTTAATGAATCGATTCATTTTTAATCTCATAAATAAATTTAATTAAATTGGTGTTATAAATTTTAGAATTTTTTTTTTAAAGGAATATCCATTTTTTTTCTGAGAAATCACCGTACTGTGTTTGGAAAATACATACATGTATTTAATTTATTAAATATTAAACTTGAAGGTAACAATTGAACCTCAATTTGAATTGAAAGAACCTGGACGGGCTGGTGTGATTCATATTAAAGGAACAAAAGATACTATGGTTGGACTTTTAGGTGTGGACGAAGCTGTGTATGCACTATCCAAAAAAGATCTCCTTACTAAATCGAAGGTAAGATAATGCCAACAATTTAGTTAGAATTAATATTTTAAAAATTAAATAAAACTTTTTTTTTTGGCCAGTTTTTAAGGAATATTTTTAATTATTTTGAAGAAATAAAAACAAGCAGTTGCCGAATTTATTTAGAAAAATCTTACATTCAGCGAATATTTGAGGCAATTACTATATCTCTTATATTTAATTTAAACAATGAAATAAAAATTTAATGCAAATTAATAAAATATTGACAAGTATTACAGCTAGAAAACAATTAAGATAAATTTCCACCGGGTACTAAAATACTACAACCTAGAACGGCAGCCAAGCAAAGACCTACGGTAGTTCTGAGAAGGGCAGGCTTCCTGGGTAATAAATATGTTGACCCATCTTTCAATTCATCCACTCCCTCATGCACTAATAAAACCGAGGTCATACCCTTCACTTTTGAAAACACTGTAATGGCGTTCCACCTCCCATTAACGCTCGCAAACATCAGGAATTACTGAGAATTAAAACAGAATTAATTGTCAAATTAAAAATTAATTTAATTAATTCAGTTACCAGAATTGACTATTAAGTCATATAAACCTGATATCATCATATCATATCATGGTTACCTATTTAAGTCATACCAAACATTTGTCTCGATCCATAAAAAACGTGGGAAACCAAACAACAACGTCTAAGACATCGCTAAATTGTAAAAATGGAATCTTAGTTATTTTTATAGCACACCGTTATCCAATAAATCTTCTCTTGCTGTTAACAGATTCATAGTTTACTAGAGACAGCAATAAGAACGGGCCTGGAATTGGTTAAAATATAGTTTGGCGTTTCAGATTCTAGGTTATAGCAATTTTTAAAATAATTTAACGAAGAAAATAGCACTTTTTAGCAACTTTCTGCGT
Source organism: Caerostris extrusa (assembly GCA_021605095.1). Lineage (NCBI taxonomy): Eukaryota > Metazoa > Arthropoda > Arachnida > Araneae > Araneidae > Caerostris > Caerostris extrusa. Next base: position 37,695 of record BPLR01014067.1, read on the forward strand.
CTTCCTAAGTAACATTATTTTTATATTCATGGCGTATAAAATGAGAAATACGAAAAGACTTTTCAGTGAAACAATTTTTTTAAAAAATATAATATACTAGTTTTTCACTTTCAGGTGTTTAAAACTATGGCTAAACATGATTTAGGATGTGGACCTGGAGGTGGTCTGACAACTGATGATGTCTTTGCAAAAGCAGGTGTTTTAGTAGCCACTACTAAGTATTCGCCTAAGCCAGGAGGTAAGCCAATTTACTTATATAGGATTAACAAATTCTAAATAGATTCTTAGATATATTTCTATAGATTACAGATAATTCTTCTATAGATTTCTCAGTTAAAAAAATAAAATAAAAGATAAAAATGAATGTGATAATTTAATATTAATATCTAAACATCCCTGCTGTATTTCTGTCCTTCATAATCGTTATTTTGGGCAGATGAAGCTTAGTGAGTGGAGATATTTTTTCGAAATTCAGAGAGGTTTTTCAAATCCATGAGTAAATCTGAGTTAAAAACTATTTGTATAATAATCAGAGTTCATTATTTGTACATACACACACACAATATAGTGCTTGTAAATAAAAATTAAAATGCTCCCATGAATCTGAAGGTGACACTCTTCTTGAAGCCGTTATAGGTTTAATATAGGCTGAGATGTTACAGCACGATAAATCAGGTGGCCAGAAAATCTTTTTTGTTGCATTTGAAGTCGTGGAAAAGAAATTGTACCGACATGTCGCTCCTGTGAGAGTTCGTATAAATTGTACTGGAACAATGTGGCTGCAATGCAGCAAGTACTTTACAACTGTGTCGAAAAAGTAAAACCAATTTTCAATTTCCAATGAAATTGACCTCAGGGCAATTACGGAATTTCAATTTTTTTTTTTTTTTTAAGTTACTGACACTGCCCTTGACACTGGAATTTCAAAAGTATCGGTCAATTCCATTTTGGGCCTCAAACGCTTCAAATATCGATTAGTACCGAAAACACTGAATGCGCCAAGTTTCCTGCATTTACCGACTCTTTGCATTGATTCTTCGTGACTTTTCGTCAAAAATTAAACCCATATCGTTCCACAACAACAGTATTCACACCGTTCGATTACTAGCTATTCCCTAAAAAAACCACTGCGGGGACACCGTTTTGAGACGATTGAAGAGATTCAACGTAAAATTGCCGCGTGCCGATGACTTTTTAGCGTGCATTGAGGATTGGAAAAAACAACACGGTAATGTGTTGTTGTTTGTCCTAAAATATTTTTCAGTTTCGGTAATATATTTTACTTTGGTATTACTGATCGACAGAATTTAACTTTTTATCTGTTAAATCAATTAGAATGGCCACTTTTATTGAATATTTTGCTCTGATTTCAAATTCGCATAATAGTTTTTGTAACGGATAAGATTTTTTTTTCTAATACAAAATTAAATCATTCAAACTGTTGTGAAGTGATTAGTTTATTTAATTTACTTACGTGTATTAATCTAAATCAAAAATGTGTTTTTAACGATTTTCTACTGTATCTTGCCTGGGAACATCCCTTTATAGTGTCCAGCAATAGACGTAGACGACGGGCAAAAATTATCAAGTTCGCTGAAACGTTTTTGGACAGGTCTGTTTTTTGATAGCTTAATTGCAATCTGTATTGCCATAAATTGTTGGTGGCCCCCTTCTTTGAAATAAAACCGAAAGCAGCTAGAGTTACAGAAATTTGGAAAAAGATACTTTGATACCTTGAAAAAGATTAAATTTGAAAAACTGAAATCTGAACTGAGAAAACTTATATTTTAATTATATATTTTAGCTTCCTCCTGCATTGCTGTTAAAAGAAGAAAAAGAGCAGTTGCTAATGAAATATGTAAGTATTTATTCTTTAATAAAACGTTTGATGTTAATTTCTTATTTATTAAATCGTTTTTTTATTAAAGATTTAAAAAAACTATGATAAATATTTTATGATCCTAAATTGTCAATATGTGTTAGCGATATTTTTTTAAATTTTCATCTTCCACCTATGCTAATTAGTTCTGAATATGTTGTCTGTGATTGAGATATCCATAATTATAGTACGTGACATTTCAAATTCTAATTTCTAATTAATAGATTAAATAAAAACAACAAAAGTAAAATACAACAACAATACAAAAATGAATACATGAAAATAGTTTCTCTGAAATTAAATGTTTTTAAACAAGGGTATCCAAACGTCTTAGCTGAAAGCCACAATGATTTACTATAAGCCCTAAGAGAAAAGATTTAGTTGTGATTCATTGTTTCGAAGCCGTTGGTACCTTAGGCTTCAGATTCGAATCCTGGCAGTGACATGGATGTTTGTAAGTGATTCAGAAACCACGTTAAACATTAGGTCTTATCAAGTTTGCCTAAAGTGTGCAAAAAATGAATGCAGAGCGACAAATCAAACCAATATCGTTTTGAATCATGCCCAAATTTTCGTTTCTAAACTAGCCGTCGATTAGGAAGTGAACTCCGTTCCTCTCGGTACTTACGAGCAAATATCAAGGACATGCCAGTGTGGCGGAGATGCCATCTTGCCCAAAATCTACAGCATTACAGTGCCATCTTCTGGAAGAGGCGGAATTACATAAAAACATCAATTATGATTGGTTAATCGACGTATACAGTGTCATTTTTGTAATGAGATAGAGCAGTGCACGTCGTAAATTTATAATGTAATCCAAATAAACCGTAGGTGGCACATTGATGGTACTCTCACGCCTGTTTGACCGGCGAACCTTAGATTGGATACCCCTGTTTTAAATGTTATAATGTGAATGTGCGTCAATATCTTTCAATTTTATAAAAAATGTTTTGAAAAAAAATAGACAAGATTTTTGACTACTCCGTATGTTTGGTTTGTAATCTTTTGCATATATTCAATTTTTATTTCAGTGACCCAATATACTGGTTTAGATAAGCAATGCTGCGCTTTGGGCTTGAGCCATGATCAACATAATAGAAATTGCGAGGAAAGGACTAATGTTGTAACTCGATACCTACAGGGAAATCACGAAAACTGTTCCAGAGCGTTTTTAGAGTGTTGTCTATATGGAAAGGAAAACGGATTTACAGATATGAAACTCATGAGTAAGTCATTGCACTTTTTAAATTTTGATTATTATCAGATTATTTGTTTTGATTTTATAAATACGATTTTATAAATATTCCTTTAATATATTATTTGTTTTGTTATATAAATGTTAATTTAATCATTCGATCCCCCTTGGTGGTAACATTGTCACCCATGCACAGGAACGTTACACTAATGTCACACTTAAAATTTAATGTCACCGTGCAGGCCAGCTCAGATTTGAACTCTCTGCCAGCAATGGCTATCACTAATTTAAAAATCGAGTAGACTTAATCACGCTTGTGACAGCCTTTTTAAAACGTTTTACATGGATAGGCTGTTTGGTAGTTGGTTTTACGGGTTTTTTCCTACTACATGCCGCAAAAGACATCTCCTTTTCGAGTCTCACAATAATTGTCGAGCAACACCAAGTCCAGTATACATTCATTTTACAAAAACAGTTTACAATGTGAAAATTGGTATTCTCAGCTTGACACTCTATTAAAAATGCACAACGCATTATCCATCAGAGTGCTATGGTCCATAAAGTTAGGAATAGATGATGAATATCCATGATGTATTTCACTTGTTCATGTTGTAGAGTACTTTCCTGTAGAATATTTGTGGTTCACTAATTAATTTCGATGGTGGAACGCTACACAGTTCACCAGCGGTAGACTTTGAATGTTGCTCTGACTTTTACCATCAGTGGCTTGCTGTTTTCCCCAGTTTGATATCTGCTTAGCAAAAATTTTGCCATTGCTCATTCGCAATAGACTCTCACTGCACATATGAGTATTTGAAAATTACAAATTTAGACATGTTTGTACCATGAATTTGATGTCTAGTCATATTTTTTTATAAGTCTGATAAATCACGTTTTTTCACAGTTTATGTTACTGCGTTTATTATAAAGAGTCAAAATAGTGTCGTGTTCATGGAAAATGTGATATTTATTACGTGAGTAATGATAAAAATATGTATTAGTTCTAATAAAGCAACTTGATTGTATAAGTACACTAGGTTTCAAAAAACTAAAAAAAAAAAAAGTAGGAAAGTGTGATCACACAGCAAAATATAAGCAAAGTTTTATAAGTACAACGCAGTATTGTGAAAAGTAATGCTTGCAACAATACCCATATTAGCACTTTTGTCATTTAATATCAGGCTTTTTAAAATGTATGCAGTTTCGAGATAAACATACTTTAGTTACGAGCAATCGACATTATATATCAGAAGAATTACCATGACAGCCATTAAACGAAGTTACTGTAAGAGTGAACTATATGTAATAAGATGACTGACTGAGAATCCTTCTGTAATTCATTGACTATGAAATGTCTTTCTTACATAGAATAAGCAACTAAATAATGCAAGGAGAAATACCTAGAGTTATAAAAGCCGCAAATGATCACTATTTCCAGCTAACTGCAATGATATATACAGAACTACTATACCAACCCACCTGAGAAGGTCTCTTTTAAAGATACTGGAATGCTAATATGCTGAACAAGTGTGTGCAGAAGGCTTTACAAAGGAAGATTATTTGCAAAATGTCCAATATTTGTGTACTCTTCAAACCACGCCTCTGAAAAGAGAGATTTAATTGTACACGCACACATGTTCGACTTTAATGAGATGCTAATGGAAGTACCCCTTTCTTTACTGATGTATGGAAACTTTTTTTTGCTAAGTAATTCAAGGAGATTAATGGTTTGAGGGGAGCCGGAACCTACTATTTTTTTACTCACATTCATAACAAAAAAAAGGATAAAGTGGGTTTAAGACATGTATAGGAACAAATATCACTTTCGATAGCTACATTAAACATTATATCCACACAAGAGGCATAATTACTTTTCAATTATATAGCAAAAGCATTTTTGATCCAGTTTTTCTCCTTACACATCTGCAATCGATAACTCTTTATCCCATAAGCTGATAATCCTATACCACACAATGCTCTCTTGGTGGAAAAATATGATTTTATTAGTTTGTTAAGGAAAACATTGTACCTATGGGTTATTCTGCACTTTCTCCAGACTTGAACTCTATTGAACATTGTTTCGGATGCTCGAGACATATCGGTGCATTAAAAAGCAGCTCCCTTCAAACTTTCAGTATTTTCGAATTACCTTGACATAACATAGCTGTAATGAAACTATTTTATAGAATGTGGCTGTCTTACCTGTTAAGTTGTTAGAAGAAATTACACGCTATATTGAAATATGTCTGTTTATAATATCTATTGAAACATTGAGCTATGTTTGTTTATAATATCTATTGAAACATTGAGCTATGTTTGTTTATAATATCTATTGAAACATTGAGCTATGTATGTTTATAATATCTATTGACCATCAGATATTATGTTTTTTTGGGATGTTTTTTTTTCGAGACAGAAATAAACCTTTTTCGACTAATTTCTGAAGCACAATTTAACAATGGATTTGACAAAGCAGGTTTTAATAAATTGCCCAGTAATAAAAGTTTTACATTCTCGATTTTTTTTATCTGAAATTATGTAACCAGTGTAGTACTCATAAAATATATTCAATTTGCAGTTGCAATTGCGACTGGGGTTTCTCTTTCTTTAATATTCTAATAATAATCTTAGATATATCTAAAAAAGACAGCATTTAAAATTTCAGATGAACAATGGGACAAAAGAAAATATTCATGTGATCTGATAGATTTTAATAGTAACTCTTATCTATCGATATAAAGAAGTACTAATTTCAAGTTTTCTCACCAAAACCTATCCTTCTAAATTCAGACTCAATAGATTTGGATTAACATCTTCTCCACTATGCTCAAGATGAAAAACACCTGAAACCGAGGAACATATTTTATTCCAATGCAAAGAGAATAGCTAAAAGAGAATGCATAGAGACATACATAGACATACAAAGAGAAAAGCTAAAACAGTCGATATAAAGTCCTATTCTATTCTTGGATATTTGATATGAGCGACGAACCTTATTATAAAACTATATCACTAATTAATTTTCTGCAAAAAAAATTACGTAGTTTTTTTTGTGTGTGTATTAATCTTTTTGTATTGTTTAGTGACAGTAGTTCTGTACGAAACCACATTTCGTTGCTTCTTCATAAATAAACTCATGTTTGTGAAAATTGCAACACCATGAAGGAATCGTCATAATTGAATGAAATTTAATACACAGTTGAGTGGTAGTGGTACAAATAAATGTTTAAATGTTCAAAGCAAACAAACAATAACAAGAGATCGGAATCAGTATTTTGTGTAGCCACCACGCGCCGCAATAAGTGCTGCTACACGACGTGGCATGGAGTCAAACAAATTTTGAATGTCTGCCTGAGGAAGAGCATTCCATATTGCTTGTATGCGCACCCAAAGTTCGTCTGCAGAAGCAACAGGACGAGGATCATGAGCGAGACGCCGACCAACGAAATCCCACACATGTTCAATCGGCGACATATCCGGGGAATAAGCAGGCCAAGGAAGAAGCTGTACCTGCCGCGTTGCAAAGAAAGATTGAACAGTCCTAGCGATATGAAGGCGGGCATTGTCCTGTTGAAATCAGCGCCTGGCAAGCTTTGAAGGAAGGGAACAGCTTGGGGCTGTAGAACTTCACTGATGTACCGGTTGCTGTTCAGATTGCCCACAATTCTTAGCAATTGAGATCGCCCATGATATGCTATGGCACCCCAGACCATAACTCCGGGTGTTCGTTCACTGTGGCGTTCGATAATGCACTCCGGAAGGTGGCGTTCACCGGCATAGCGTCTGACACGAATGCGGCCATCATGGTACCACAAATTAAAGCGGGATTCGTCAGAAAACACGACATGCTGCCAATCAGCACGCTAGTCTCTATGCTGAGCGGCCCATTGTAGCCGCAAGCTGCGATGGTTTAGCGTGAGAGGGATCCTGTATAAAGGAGTCCTTGCGCGCAGTCCACGCTGCAGCAGACGTCTACGAATTGATGAAGCACACAATGAAACACCCGTAGGTATTGACCACTGTGCTGCCAATTGTCTAGAGGAAGTTGTACGGTCCGTCAGCGCCATGCGGACCAGGTGTCTATCGTCGCGAGATGACGTCACATTTTGGGGTCCACTCCCGTATTTCCGAGTTGTCCGACACTCGTCCGTCCACTGCTTCAAAGACGCATAACTGTGCTGCTGTTACGCTGCACACACGAGCTACTGCACGATAAGACAATCCAGCCTTATGAAGGCCGATGATTCTGCCCCCCGTTCAAACTCTGTAAAGTTGTTGAAATCTCGCTGTCTTTCGTCGAAGAGGCATAAGTAACGAATGAGCTAACGTTCACCACTAGCAGATAACCACCGATACCCATACACGCCTCGCTACAGCCGTCTATTTATTCGGATCCATCCGCCGTTCAGAGGGCACTTCTCAGCATACGCACGCGCTACGGATTTGAAATTCTAATCATTTGCATATCATGCGCTAATTTGCATTTTCCTGAAAATTTCAGCTCACTCGCGTAAGTCCTTCTTGGTGTTGCAATTTTCACAAACATGAGTTTACTTTTGGAATCAGTCAAAGTCCACTGACTATCTGAAGATCTGTTTTTATTTGTATTATATTTTTCTTATTTCTTTTTTCTGATTTCGTCTCAAGAGTAATTGGATAAATTGAGATAAAGCAGCTAACGCGAGCATAAATCTCAAAATCAAGCCAAGCCAAGTGTAGATATCTCTATGTATTAGAAACCTATATTACAGTGTACGCTTCAGAAGTTATAATATCACTGGAACAAAAATAATTTTTCACTGCTGAAAATATTAAACTATAACTTTTATGAATCTGTTTTTGTCTACGGAATTATAATTAATATTTGAATTTTTTTAGGATCAGGATTTAACCTAGCTAGATCGGGTGGAGTAGGTGGTGAAGATGTGCAATTCATCTCTGAAGAAGATAAAGATTTCTTTGAGAAGCAAGTAACTGTTCGCAGCGATTTCAGAGAAACGTGGTTTTTCGTAGATATTCCAGTAGGGTAAGTAACATTTCACTATGGGATTACTAAAAATTTACTTCAATTGTTTTTTGTGAATAATGAAATGATTTTGATTTATTATTGTTAAATTATTTCTTTTAAAAATTTATTTACTTATTTGAAAAATCTTTAAACGCTCTTTTATTTGAAAGATTAATTTTCCAGCAATAGAATTCGAAATATGTTTTTTGCATGAATGCGGCTTACCAATGTCTATTCTATGATAACGACATTAATAAACTTCTTTAAGTATTACGGACGTATGTACATTTATTATACATGACTTTCTTTACGTATCTAGAGCGATATTAAATTGATATGATTAATTAAATTAAAGCTACATTTGTTTAAAAGGATAAATTAAAAAATGCCATTTTATTTAACCGATTAACTCTATTTAGCATAATCATATAATAGAATACTCATGAAATTGAAAAATCGTTATTTTTGATTGATATTAAATCATCATCATAAGAATAAGAACACACACACATATATATATACTAGCAGAATCCAACATACGTTGTCCTGCAAAAAAAAAAAAAAAAAAAAAAATGCATTGCAGAAAATATTGTATATCGCCAATGCTCCATGCTCCTATTTATGTGCATACTAATTTTTATGGATATCATTTGAACTGTATAAAAAGATGCTGCAGCACTATCTGGTGACAAATAACAATAAAGTGGATAGTGCGAACATGTGGAACTATTTTCCGTAAAAATACGATGGTATAAAGTAGTAACGATAAAGAAGAACAATTTTCCGTACTCGAATACATATTATTACTAATTTTCATAGTTGGTTGAACGGTATAAAAGTTGATATCATCTAGTGGCGACTTACAACAAAAAGGATACCATAAAAACATTCTCCATGTTTTGTCAAATACACACAATAAATTTAATCAAAATCGGCCCAACCGTTTGGGAGGACCTAAATACATGTACAGAAGAATTATATATATATATATAAAGATGTATCTATTGCGGGGGCTACATACTGGGTCCAGTTGTGAATCTAAATCATTCAGGGACCCACTCAAACACACACAAAAAATTTCATCAATATATATATATATATATATATATATATATATATATATATATTGATTGCAATAAATATTTCTGCATATTTTTTTATATATCTTGTAAAAAAATTTTTAAAAATATTGTTGCAGTTGCATTTTTTATCATGTGTGAACATTATGTTGTCCTGATTAGGGGTTAATGGCGCAATCCAAAAAGTGCATCAAGCAAATAAAGTGATGTTCTAAATTTGCAAATTTTAGAGGAAAAAGGGTAGTTTGGGCCCCTTAAATCTTGAAATGATTCGTGAATAACGTTAATCCTCAGGAATTTTCTGGAGAATTTGGCTTTTGCTTAAAGTATTTTGTAGTATGGTTTAGAAGCACTTTTCACGTTTCGGCTTGGGATTTTAAACATTTGTATATCCAATGGCTATAAGTACTCGTAGTGCATTGATCAATTCCTTCTTCTTAAAGCTTCATATTTATCCCTTTTGGCATTTTACCATGCCTATGGAGCTGTATAGTGCTATTGTATTTGGAATACTTCATACTTCATTTATGCCTAGAATTTTCAAACTTTGATATATTATTTTTGGGTATTGTATGTGATTATGTTTCTTGTAGAATTTGGATTGTTTCATTCTTAATTTGCGACGACATTTATCTTACTTTTGTATATTCTTTTAGAGATTCTTGAGCAATTCATTCTTCCGGAAGTTCTAGATCTATTCAACATTGTTATATTCATATGACTGCTTGAATCCGGTCATTTTGTAATATTCTAATCAATTGCTTCATATATCTCGTGCTTGATTAAACATTGGCATATTCTGAGCTTATTCATCCGTTCTCCAATGTTCATACTTGATAAGTTGAAATTTGCCGAACAGATTTCTTTTTTTCTTAAATTTAACTGTTTTAAATGCATTAACATTAATGATTTATTTCACTAGCCTCAAAAATATTTTCAAGATACGAAAAATACTTTTTAATTTTAAAATTTTCAAAACATTTAAAAAATTAAAGTATCTTTTAAATAAATTAAATTTAATATTAAAAAATATTTTTTAATTAAAAACAAAAACAAAAACGCACAGGTTAAAAAAGATATTTATTTTAGTCATTATAAGCATTTATTACGTGCAACTACAGATCATGAAGGACAAAGAATATTATTCTTCAGTTGTATGTTTGCGATTATTTTTTACAACAAAATGCATGCTCTTTACTTAATGTTCTCATGAAAACCGAATTCAATTATTTATAGACCCTGACAACAAAGAAGAGTTTGCTGTGAGTTTACCGCACAGCATAACGACCTGGGTTATACAAGCAGTTTCAGTGTCTCCTTACCACGGGATATGTGTTGCAGAACCTCAGAAAATAGTGTCCTTCAAGAAAATATTCGTACAATTGAACCTTCCCTATTCTGTTGTTAGAAACGAACAAGTTGAAATACAGGCAACTGTTTTCAATTATGGAGCAACACGACTTGGCGCTCTTGTGTATATGTACGGAGTAAAAGATCTGTGTACCGGAGCAAACGAAGGGGAAAAGAGCGAAAGCAAAAGACTGTATGTAGACAAGCAATCGGCTGCAACCGTAACGTTTCCTGTTATTCCGCTTAAAGAAGGAAGCTTTGATGTGAAAGTTGCCGCTCTCACTTCTGATGGCAGTGATGTTATTTTACGTAAACTGAACGTCGTTGTAAGAAGATTACTTGATTTATTCTAATTGTTAAACTTGAATTTAAAAAAATTGTTGATTCTTTTACTACGAAAATGGATGCTGAATTTAATTTGTAATTGAATATTTTGTATTTATTCCCATTTGCAGCCAGAAGGAGCACCAGTAGAAGTCAACATACCAATCAGGTTGGATCCTACAAATCAACAGCGCAGAGAAAAGCGGCAAATCACTACTCCTGAATATTCCGGTGTGTGTCATTTGCATTTTTACACTATCTTATTGATTCTTATCCTGCTCAAATCGCACAAATTTGTATCGATTGATGGCATACATTGTCATCAGTGTTGTCAGAAACGAGAGACTTCGATGGTTCTTGCAACAGAACATGGTGTCGCGACAGTCAAGCTGCCTGATCAGAGTTTTATGGGTCTTCTTCCATTATTATTCCTAAATGTGGGAAGTTACCCGTAGGAAATATTTTACATCTCTTTGTTCGTAAGATACACAAGAAGTGTTTTGTGTATCTTACGAATGTATATATCATACTTTTTTACAAAGTTGGGACATAACGGATTAATTGATTGAATGATGGAAACTTTTTCAATCTCTATGCTTAGAGTTAGTTTGCTATCATTGGCTTCATTATGTTGAAAAACAGTAGCACGAAGTACCATAGCTTGTTCAAGATCTTGTACAAGATCAGTCAAGTTGATGCATTTAAATATGTATCTTCTGTTTTTAACACACACACACACACACATATATATATATAGACTTGGTAAATATTTGTGATAGATTTATGAATAAACTTTTTCTTTGTGAAAATTAGTTGACAACCATATTTGTTCCCAATCCAATTTATTGATCACAAAGTTAAACAATTATATTAGTTTATCTACTAATTAATTTCATTATGTGACATTTACCATTTAAAATTAAAGATTATTAATATATTCATGAAAAAAAAAATAAAGATTATTAATGCATTTACAGATAAAAATAAATCTCTCTTCTGTATGTTATTGTAGATAACAAATGCTCAGGTGAGATTTATAGAAATGAGGGAAGGTCATGAATGTTGAGAGACGATTTAATGTTGCATAATTTCATAAAATTATGGAAACAGTTAATGGTTTAGGAAAGTGGAATTCTTCATTTTCTCCAAGATTTGAAAATTAGCTGAAGTTAAATATCTCCAGTAATATTTGCAAAAAGAGACACAACAATTTTTTCGTGATATCCAATGCTTCAATCTCATTTTTGGTGGAAGGCATTATGCTTGCCAATCTTAGTGGGATACTTCCATTTTAAAACTAATTGTTAAACTCAAAGGAAGATGTTATTAAGATATATTTCGGCATAGAATCACGTACATTCTTTTAATAAGTTTTTTTGGAAGAAAAATAAATTACGCTAATGCTTTTTTATGCTCTTCATTGAACTGCACTAACCTCATTTTATTTTTCAGATTCTATTGACCCTGTCCAGAAATTACAAATTACTGCTATTAATTTAGCCGTTCCTGAAGAATTTGTTCCTGGTACAGAAAGTTGCACAATTACAGCTCTCGGTATGTCCAATCTTATATTTATAAACCTAAAATTCAACTCTATTCGAAAATGCATCCAAAAAAATAATTTAAAGCAGTTAAATTATTAAATATTTTGTTTTTAAGTTAAATTTAAATGCTGAAATTATTTTACTTTTTACTCCAGTATTTACAGACATTATATATACTAATTTTTTTAATCTAGATTTTCATATTTGTCTTTCCCTTTTGAGCTCCTAAACTCCCTATCATCTATCTATATGATAGATGTATTTATGTGTATATGTTCCAGTACATAACTTAAAATTATAACTTACAAAAATTGATTTTTTTTCTTCTTAATATTTCGTTCCAAAAAATCGTAGGAAATACTACGAAATTTTTTATTTATCATCAATTATTTGTGATTAAATAAAAAATTTATTTGTTACTACCATCAAATTTTCATGCCACCAAACAACATGAGTCTTTAAAAATAACTAATGACTTTAGTTAAGTTATTGTAAAAATAATAAGGTAGAAAATTTACAATATTAGTTTCCATTTATTTTCCGGAACAAAATACTATTATATTCTCAACAATAAATGTTTACAGATTAAAGACGAAAAAAAAAAATTTTTTTTTTCCCTTTTTGGAATACTTGGAAAAGAATTATTGCTTTATTTATCCAGTTTATATTATTTAAGTAAGTTACTTAAAATTTCCAACCTTTTAATCTGTAGAAAACTTTTAAAATAATATTTGATAAAACTAAAAGCTTGTTATTTCCTTTAACCAGACAATTCCGTGTCATACCTGCCAGTAATGAATAAAGTCTAAGCCAATGGTAGTACACGAAATAAAGTAATTAAAATATTTATTAACTCAATAGATTAAGCTTAACTAAAATACGAAGGTAATTCTGAAATTTTTGAGACAGTGGCAGACGACAAACGCAGGAAAAATATATTCATTAAATTTGTAAATTTGAACTCTTTTATGGCCGCCTGTGGCCATAAAAGAGTTCAAATTTACAAATTTTAATTTTTTAAATATTCCCTAAGGTGGAAAGAAACTATGCTTTATTAAGAATTCTGAAACAATCTTGAGGAATGTCTGTATCATAAAACACGAAAAAACTTAATTCGTTCGATCATCTTTGCTTTAATATTATTCTCTAACATTTTAATTGTTAAATTTTGGTAGCATGCAATAAAAGGGTAACTCTGCAATTTTTGAGACAGTGGCAGACGACAAACGCAGAAAAAAAAAACATTCGTTAAATTTGTAAATTTGAACTCTCATGGCCGCAGACGATAATTTTGTGGCAATAATTGCAATTTAGCTGTCGTAGAATAGATTTTGGAAGAAAGGAAAATTGAATTGACGCGAGTGCAGAATAGCGCTATGATTTTAAAGTGGTGTTAAATCAAGAAAAAGGCCTTCAACATCTACAATTAGCATATGAAGACGAAGCTCCATCTTGTGCTGCTGTGTTTAAATGGTTTGCAGAATTTCGTAGAGGTCGAAGTTCACTGCTGGATCAAGAACACACAGGAAGACCTTCATCTGCGGTAGTTCCAAAAAATGGCCGTACGAAAATTGTTAGTCGATAATAATCGCTGCACTTACCAAATGATACAGAAGAAACTTGGCATTGGATCCGCAGCTATACATATAATTATTCATGAAGAACTGCATATGAAAAAATTAATTTGCCATTGGGTCCCCCATAATTTAACAGAACACCCAAAAACGGAGCGTGCCAGTATCCGCAGAAAGTATAAAATTACTTAACGAGGGTGGACACAGCCTTATTTCTACAATAACAACTGGTGATGAAACTTGCATACCGTTTTTGATGTTCCGACACGACAAGCAAGTAAAGTATGGGTCTTTGAAGATGACCCCAAATCAACAATGGTGAAAAGGCAACGAGCAATGAAAAAAAAGTAATGTATGGCTTTTCTTCAGAAGTACGGGACTGTTCAAAGTCATCAAGCTGGAAGGACAGAAGGCAGTCACAGTTAACTGGTACACCACTAAATATCTTCCACAATGTAAAGGGGACTCATGCTTCACCATGATAATGTATCTTTTCATATGGCAAGATCGATAGTCGAATTTCTTAAACAAAAACACATCGAAGTGATAGAACACCCACCCTATTCCCTGATCTTGCTATATGCGAAGCATTTAATCTTCGGAAAAATCGTGTGCAAAAGTGCATTGATGTCGGAGTGGACTACTTTGAACACTCTTAAAATTTGGTAAGTTAAACTTGTACCATTTAGCCGTATCTCAAAAATTTCAGAGTGACCCTCGTATTCATTTGTACATTATATTTAATATTTTTTATTGTGTTTAACTGTTTAATAAAAACTGTTACCGCACGAATATTAATTTTTCCCTTCAAATAGGTGACCAGTTTGGTCCTACTGTAGAAACAGCTATTAATAATCCTGATAAACTCCTTGAAATACCGCGTGGATGTGGAGAACAAAATATGATGTTCCTGGCCCCAACACTTTACACAATGCGATATCTAAAAATTAAAGGAAAAATTACCCCTGAAATTGAAGAGAAAGGATTTTCTTTTATACGTCTTGGTAAGTTGAAATTTTTCAGGCAAACAAGGTAGAAGTATTGCATATGTATTTTCAAAAGATGATGTAAAGAAATTGAGGGCTTGTACTCATTTTAATAAATTTTAAATGATTATTAACTAAAAATGTATATGCAGGCATTTTACCTTTAAAAACACATGCGTGAAATATTTTCACATCTTTATTTTTATCATGCTGAGTATCATACTACAGATGGTAATTGCTTTTTCCTGAAAGTTTAAAAGGTAGAAATATATATATTATTCAAAACTAGAACAAAAAAGAGAAAAAAAAAAAGGCCAACCAAAGGAATTAAGATTTATTTTCAGAATTTGAAATAGCAATGGCTTACATGTCATCAATTAAAATAAGTTTATTGAAACACAGCAATATTTGCGTAGGCCATTGTATCAAACGTTGCAAACAAATGGTATCCAACAATCATTTTACTTCTCCTAGAACATAGAATTTTTGCAACAATCTTTATTTCCATTTATTAATGTTTAACATTATCATCACAACATAGTAATGGCCTATTTT
The DNA here is from genome assembly GCA_021605095.1 of Caerostris extrusa. NCBI lineage: Eukaryota > Metazoa > Arthropoda > Arachnida > Araneae > Araneidae > Caerostris > Caerostris extrusa. The sequence continues at coordinate 53,189 of BPLR01014067.1, forward strand.
TCCTACAAATGGCCTATTGCGCACCAAATCAAAATCATACCTCATTTTTTGGTCAGTGGTAACTTGCCCGGCTAGCGTGCAGAACTATTCAAGTTAGAATCCACTGGTTGACGTCCTTTTCAACCATTGCTTTCAAAAGTGAAGAAATTCGATGGCTACTTGGCTACTACTGGCTACTTGGTCAAAATTTTCTCGGTTTCCTTTATATGACACGAAAATACGTGACATTTAAAAATTCTCCTCCATTCGGTGCTCTCTTTGTAGCTTACTTCATTGGAACGCGGGGCACACCGATGTAGAAGATAAAAACATAAAATATTTCACTCGTTTGAGAGTTTTCATGTGAAAGTTAAAAAATTTGAAGGGAGTTGAAACTTTGTATTTAGGAAAAAAATATCCCATATTGTTTGTTAGTTCATCCGCGATGGCTTGCAGCTTTGTGTTCCATCTTGACCATTTGGCATTTTCAATATTCACTGGAGGTTCGCTTCTAAAAATTTTTATGCATATAATCTAAAATAATTAATTTTGTAATTCAAAATGCAGTGCATTGCTTTGGATCCCTGTCTCGTGTGAGACATTTCTGCACCAGCCAATAACTTATGCTATAGTAATTGTCCGACTCCCAACTGCTCATGAATGTAGATAGAACACATATGAGATCTCGGTATATGCATTTTGTTATATAATATGAGCCATTTTTCATGTAGAAAACGTTTGTGGTATAATGGTAAAAAATAAAGTAATAATAACCAAATTAGGATAAAAACGAAATAATGTTTATATTTCAAACAAAATTTCTTTTCTTTTATTAGAAATGTACATTAATTGAAATAACAATCTTGAAATTATTACATCCAACAGCCAAATAACGAAATAAATTTTCGAACTGTTGAATTGTTGCAACTCCTACATCTTATATAATTATGTTTTACATATTTTTATTGATTTATTGTTCGTAATGTATTATTGTGTGTAATTACATGTAGTTAAAACATCAAATTAAATGTATTATTGTAAACATAAATTTGAACCAACTGAAGAAACGGATTTCACTAAGATTGGAGACAAGGAAACAACTCTTGGCACGTTGTTGCCCATTAGGCGACGAAAACATTTGACAAATATTTATGTATCCTAAAATCGGATTTAGGCAAGAAATACATGAAAACGATCAGGTATATTATCTCTGCAATCTGCTTTATTTAAAAAAGAAATCGTTTATTTTGGTTAAAGTCTATGTTAGGACATATTCAAAATAAATATTGAAATTTTTGTTTTACAGCACAGATTCAAATGCTTATAGTTAAAAGGAACAGAGACGCAAATATCTTTCATCATAAATTATGTTAATTATGCACTGAAGTGACAAAAGTCATGGGATACCTCTTAATATCGTGTCGGCCCTCCTTTCGCCCGGCGAAGTGCAGCAACTCGACGTGGCATGGACTCAACAAGTCGTTGGAAGTCTTCTGCAGGAATATTGAGCCATGCTGTCTCGATAGACGTCCATAATTGTGAAAGCGTTGATGGTGCAGGATTTTGGGCACGAACAGACCTCTCGATGATGTCCCATAAATGCTCGATGGGATTCATGTCGGGCGATCTAGGTGGCCAGATCATTCGTTGGAATTGTCCAGAATGTTCTTCAAACCAATCGCGAACAGTTGTGGCCCATTGACATGGCGCATTGTCATCCATAAAAATCCCATCGTTGTTTGAGTACATGAAGTCCATGAATGGCTGCAAGTGATCTCCAAGTAGCTGAACAAAAGCATTTTCAGTCAATGTTCGGTCCAGTCGCGCCAGAGGACCAAGTCCATTCCATGAAAAAACAGCCCACACCATTACGGAGCCAGCTTGAACAGTGCCTTGCTGACAGTTTGGGTCCATGGCTTCGTGGGGTCTGCGCCACACTCGAACCCTACCATTAGTTCTTACCAACTGAAATCGTGACTCATCGGACCAGGATACGGTTTTCCATTCAACAAGGGACCAACCGATATGCTCACGTGCCCACGAGAGTCGCTGCAAGCGATGTCGTTCTGTCAGTAAAGGCACTCGAGTCGGTCTTCTGCTGGAATAGCCCAAGAAAGCCAAATTTCTCCGCACAGTTCTAACAGACAAGTCCCTTGTACGTCCACATTGATTTCTGCGGTTATTTGACGCAGTGTTGCTTGTCTGTTAGAATTTACGACTCTTTGCAGACGTCGCCGGTCTCGGTCGTTAAGTGCAGGCGGTCGACCACTGCGCTGTCCATGGTGGGCTGTTACGCCTGAAATTTCATACTCTCGGCACACTCTTGACACAGTGTATCTGGGAATGTTGAATTCCCTAACGATTTCCGTAATGGCATGACCCATGCGTCTAGCTCCAACTAACATTCCGCTTTCAAAGTCTGTTAATTCCCGTCGTGCGGTCATCATCACGTCAAAACCTCTTCATGAATAACTTGAACAGAAATGAAAGCTCTGCGAAAGCACTGCGCATTTATACCTGTTCTACGCGATGCTACTGCCATCTGAAAATTTGCATATTGCTATCCCATGACTTTTGTCACTTCAGTGTATATTCCTTCCTTTCAAGTGTTAATTCTATAATTGAAAAATTTTCCTTTAGAATATAATTTTCTATATCTTTTACAGGATATGGGAATCAACTCGCATTCCGAAAAGACGATGGTTCGTATGCTGCTTATATTCATAAGCCAACAAGCACATGGTAAGCATATACATATAGTGTCGTATTTTTGTGCATATTGTTGAGTTTTATCAGATATTGCAGATAGTTATTATTAATTTTGAAAATTTCATTATTATTTATGTCAAAAGTAGTCAATTTTTTAAAAACCATATACTCATAGGAAAATTTCTTGGCTTCATATCGATCTTCTCTATCAATCAAGTCGTTGTCTTCTGTTTCATCATTTTTGCTATTATTATTCTCTTTCCTTCACCGACAAAGCCAATTTCTTATATCCTTAATAACATTGGTTAGTTATCTATGTATTAAAACATGACTAAGGTTAGCCATATTTAGAATTTAATTATATTTAAATATTTGCAGTTAAATATATTATTTACAACAAAAAAGCACGGTCTGCCCTCTTCTGTCAGATCTTTCTCAATCGAATGTTAGCAGTTGCTGTCCACAAATGGATAACCTCGAAATTTCAATAGCACATACCTCTGGTTTTTTATCACTCTGCCCTCTTCTGTCATCATCGTATTGGAAGACAAGATCATATTGTGTTTCCGTCAGGATTACCAAATCTTATTTCAGATCTTTCTCATGTTCCGAATGTTGGAAGACAAGTTCGGATTACCTGAAATCTTATTTAGCCACTGTGATGTTCAGAATTTCCCGTTAAATGGATCAATAGCTCATTCGGATTGAAAACAAGATCATGTTGTGTTCCGTCAGGATTACCAAATCTGATTTCATGAACTTCATACTTCTGATTTTCATCACTTATTTTTCATCTCGTTATTCAACGCGCCGGCATCTTTACACCAATGCTCATCATAGGATTGGAAAACAAGATCATGTTGTGTTCCGTCCCGCCAGATCTGATTTCTGAACTTGATTTTTCATCACTTATTTTCATCTCGTTATTCATCGCGCCGGCATCTTTACGCCAATGCTCATCGGATTGGAAAACAAGATCATGTTGTGTTCCGTCAGGATTACCAAATCTGATTTCCTGAACTTCATACTTCTGATTTTTCATCACTTATTTTTCATCTCGTTATTCATCTCATCTTTATTCAATGCCATCATCCTTGGAAAACAAGATCATGTTGTGTTCCGTCCAATCTGATTTCTGAACTTCATACTTCGATTTTTCATCACTTATTTTTCATCTCGTTATTCATCGCGCCGGCATCTTTACACCAATGCTCATCATCGGATTGGAAAACAAGATCATGTTGTGTTCCGTCAGGATTACCAAATCTGATTTCCTGAACTTCATACTTCTGATTTTTGGTTTTTCATCATTCTGCTGCATCTCGTTATTCATCATGCCCTGATCTTTACGCCAATGATCATCATCTGATTGGAAGACAAGATCATGGTGTGTTCCGTCAGAATTACCAGATCTATTCCCTTGCATTTATTTCCTGTTTTGAAAATGAAAGAAGTGGTATAACGAATCTCAGTTACTACATATAACAAGACTGGCTGGAATATCGCTGATCCACATGTTGTCTTCCCTTTTGTTGTCTTCCCTTTTGTTGTTTGTTCGTGCACTGTACTGCACGTTCACGCATGCCCTCTCTTAGATATATTATCATTTCGATAACGTACTTGTGTAAATACCACGTCATATTAACTTGCCACTTTTTCTGTTATCATCAAAAGCTCATTTTCCATGTATGGGATGGGACATTATACTGTTTTTCTTTTTGCACTTTTTTTTTTTTTATAATTGTGTGCATCTTTATTGTTTACCTTAGGCACTTTTATGTACCCCGAGCAATGATCCTCGCCTTGTAAAATTTATATGGCATTGTCTGAACCGCCTGCATATTATTAATTGTTTTAATCAAAATTGTTTTTTTCTTGTTCATCTCAAATATTACCGATATGATAGGATGAGTATAAACAGTTATTTGAATGTTTACAAGAAAATTTTATCACAATAATCTATGTTATTCCAATTGACAGGCTAACGGCATTTGTTGCAAAAGTTTTCTGCCAAGCCAATGAAATAGTATACATCAATGAACAAGTGATGTGCAGCGCTGTGAAATGGCTGGTAGATAATCAACAACCTGATGGATCATTTATTGAAAAGAGTCCTGTTTATCATGTGGATATGATGGTAATGGCGAATTATATTGCTATTGAAATTTTTAAATTGAAACCCTTATAACATTAATTTTTTTTTTTTGTTATTCTTACCTAGTTTCCTCTGACCACACAGATGGTGCCAGAGAGCTAGTACCGTCAATTGATTATTTCAATTGAAGCAAACAATAAACATTATGCTGACTCATAAACAATAATTTTATTCAATATTTAAGTTAAGGAGTTTTTCATAATTTAGATTACGTAGGGACTCCGTAAACCATTATGTCTGTTGGCATTGCCATCATTATAATAATTTTTTATGATAAGTTTTCAGGATTATGTGTAGCCAACTTATTGTATCAAACAACTAATATGCTGTGGATCCTCTTACATAATGAAAGTTAGCTCATTACTTGTAAAATAATAATATTTAATCGTAAAATTAATTAAAAAAATATGAAAGATGATATTTAGTTTCTAAATTAAATAGATACAGAATCACCAGGAAAAATTATTTATAAGATCTGGAAGTAAGCTAAATATACTCAAATTATTCTAAAATGTACTAGGGCCTGAATGGCCGAGTGTATAGTGCTCTGGCGCTCGGTGCCATGGATGTTTGCAGTAGTTCGGATTCCACTTTAAGTCGTAGGTAAAGGTCTCGTATGACTGTAAGAGCGTCACGCAGTCAAATCAGACTTAAACCTACTGGTGCTCCAAGGCAATCTCAAGCATTTATAACCAACAATAAAAATATAATTAATTGGCTGTCACTATGTATTTTAGAAGCATGCAAAAAATATTATGATTAATAAAGAATAAATATAGTTATTGGCTGCATTAAAATAACAGATATATTTCTCTCTTCCTTTTATATATACTTGTTGCAGTAAGAGTTTTATTTTTACAGGGTGGTGTCCAAGGGACAAACACCTTTGACTGCTTTCACTTTAATAAGTTTAGAGGAATGCAAATGTAATATAGAGGTATGTTTATAATTAAATTCACTTGTATCTGCAGGTACTTTATATTTTTAAAGTATTTTTCATGCTCGTAAAAACTGAATACCAATTATGAGTATTTCTTATTTCAATACAGTCTCTACATTTAAGCAGAAAGCGAGCTCTTGCGTACTTGGAAGATCATTTAGGTGATGTAAATGAACCTCTCGCAGTTGCAATCATGGCCTATGCTTTATCCCTTAGTGACAGCGTACTCAGGCAAGCTGCTTACGACAAAATGATTTCCATTGCAAAACATAACCCAGGTATAATACAAATATCTTTAATATAATTGTAACTGCATACTTTTTAATTATATAATTTTAGAAAAATATTTATTACATTCATGAAATAATTTTCTTAATTCGTATGCATTCGAATATGATTCATTTATATCTTCCCTTAATTCATCTTCTCATAAAGAAATGCTTTTTTTTTCATCTTTTCAGATTTGGAAATTAATTTTTAGTGTGGAAGTTTATTCAAGAAAAGGAATTGATTTTAATACTTCTCGCCACTCTTGAATTTAAAAATTCTTTTTCTTTCTTTGTTTTTCTGCAGGTAAATCAGAGAAACTTTCAATCAAAAAGTACTTTAAGAAATAATGAAAAGAATGTTTTTCGGCGACAACAACAAAAAAAAAAAAAAAGAATATGTTGAATAAATTGAAAAAAAATTAAGTAAATCGAAAGGAATAAAAACTTATTTGCAGATATTGCGTTAGCTTGTAGATGTTAATGTGAATGTACTGATATCGGAATTGAACAAGGAAAAAGTGGTTTAACGTCTCGGCTTATATATATTAGACCTATAATGACTTCAAGAAGAGGGCCGCTTTCAGGTTGATGGGAACACTTGTAAATAAAAATATATATATATATATATATACACCAAGAGTTCCATATTTGTATATATATATATATCTGTAGGATTTGTTTGTATGCTAATCAGCAGATGGCGACACATCACGAACTATGTGTCTGACGCAAACCTTTTGCCATGTAATGGCAGGATTTCGACTTTGAACTCTGGCCCTGAGAGAAGGAAAGAAGTCCCGTAGCTCGGCGCGGCAGAAGAACTTTGGCCGACGGCGAAACTGGAACGGGCTGCGTCAAGCAGCGAGAGAAAATGACTATTATGTAATAATTATTAATGTAAATATCGCTGTAAATACATTAGAGCTTCATTAAAAATCTCTGTTGTTGAGAGAAAACCAACGTTTCGTTGATGTGTTTGGAAATACACCCCTAGACAACCCACTCCGGCCATTAAACTTTTGCTAGACTGGTAGAGAAGTCATATATGTCTGGTGGAATTCTTGGTTATTATACAAAGAAATGAAAAATTAAAAATAAAATTTGACCACAAGTGCACTATTAAATCACTACGGTTCACTCCAAGGTCGGAAATTGTTTAGAGTTCTCGAGTCTAAATCGAATATAATTGCCTGGCCTGCGGCAGACCTTAATTATCACACTACATGATAAACGAAAACACAAGGGGTTTACTTTGAAAAACAGGCAAAAACTCTAGTCTAGAAACACTTCAGAGAAAAAGAAACACAACACTTCTGGTCGACTCGTCGCAAAACTTTGTCTTTTCTTCCCTAAAAATCTCTCTTTAAGAAAATCCGCCAAGACGGGAAGGGGGGTTAACTTCCCTATTTCTCATTGAAGCAGGCATTTTTTCATCGTCGATCACCAATCATGATGAAACAACTCATGTTATAGTCGATATTCAATCTGTAGTTGTTTCGACCTGTGAAATTCGCACAGACAGTCGCTAATTTCATTAGTCTCATTATACACTGACTACCAATAAGTATTTGGACACATGTGATAGAAAAGAAAAAACGTACATTATTCAAAATCAATAGTTGGTAGAGCCTCCACGAGAGGCAATTACAGCGGAACCCTCCGGGGCATACTTTCCACAAGTCTTTGTATGACAGCTAGTGGTATTTTCCGTCCACTCGGCTTGGAGAAGACATAGAAGTTCCTTCACCGATTTTGGACGGGTGCCCCCTGAATTCGGCGATGCAACGCGTCCCAGAGGTTCTCGATAGGGTTGAGATCTGGGCTCTGGGCAGGCCAGTCCATTCGAGGAACTCCATTGGCACCATACCAAGCCTTGGTTAACGTCGAAACATGACAACTGGCATTGTCGTCCTGAAAATAACAGGGGGTCCAACCCGTAAAACTGCCACAACGTAGGAAGCACATTGTCATCCAAAATAGTGCAGTAGGCATCTGCTTTGAGCTTACCATGAATGGGGACCAAGGGTCCCAGTCCATACCAGGAGAAACACCCCAGACCATAAATTCCACCTCCGCCGAACTTGACTGTTGGTACAATGCATTCTGGCAGGAGACGTTCTCCAGACAGACGCCAGACCCAGACCCTGCCATCCGAACGGTAAAGGGTGAAACTTGATTCGTCACTCCAAAGAATCCGTTTCCGCTGATCTACAGTCCAAATTCGATGTGCTTTGCACCACATTAACCGAGCAGCGCGGTTGGACTTTGTGATTAAAGGCTTATGGGCAGCAGCACGACCATGAAAACCATGCAGATGTGCTTCCTTACGGATGGTATTCATTGAAACAATACTCCCGGATGCCTGTTGAAACTCCTCACGGATGAGGGCCATCGGTTGGGTGCGGTTCTTCCGAATTTCTCTGGTGAGCACTCGTCGGTCTCTATCTCCCAGTTTTGTTGGTCTGCCGACTCGGGGCACATTCCGACAATCACCGCTCACCTTCCACTTCTTAATCACATAGGCCACTGTCGATTTTGGGTACTTCAGATCGCTAGATATGTCCCTTAAGGATCGGCCACATTTGTGATACCCGATAATTATACCGTTCTCGAAATCAGAGAGCTCCGAACTGTGCGGCATCTTGCATGCGACTAATGCCGATGCTGTTTCCTACACGATATATACTGGCGGAGTCCGTGACGTACCTCAGGACCGCAGATATCGTCATTTGCATAGGTGTCCATATACTTATTGGTAGTCAGTGTACATGACACCGAATATCTGCTATCAGATTTGAGTGGCACGTTGTTTTCGTTAGTACAAAACACTAATCTGCATATAATATAACTACTCGCAACGCTGCTTGTTTGCTATTAAATTTGAATGAAGGGTTGTTATTACATACTTGTCAAAGAATATACATTCCCCTTCCGTGGAAATGAAATGCCAAAACTCTTCCCATAAGAAAAAATGCTGCAGTGGTTACAGTTGACAAGTTCCTGGGGAGAATTGTCCCCTTACCTCCGATTCCAAAATTAATAGCTAAAAACTTACAAAATTAGCTAGAGTTGCAAAATTAATTAAAAGAAGAGATAGAATTTAGAATTGTATATTGTTCTACAAATTAAAAGAAGGCAAAAAGGAGAAATTAAAAGTTTAAACCTTTGCACTTTTACTTTTTACGAAACAAACAGGGAAAAGAGCGAGGAAAGCAGGAGGAACAGAGGAGTCAATGAGGAAAAATAAACAGAGCTTTGAAGCATTGGATAATTTAGACAGTTGAATTGAGAAAAAGAGATTTGATTTTTGATTGCTTAAACATTTTTTCGGTGTTTAGGTTGCCGCCTTTATTTAGAATGTGCAATTCATGAATAGCGTTGGGTTTTGTAAATTTAATTAGCAGTGAAATGCTAATGTATTCTGCTTTTTGAAATATAAATTCCCTTGTCAGAATGATCTCCGATGAGAGTATGCTCCTAGGCAGCGGCTTAATGAGATTAGCCTGGAGAAGACAGTTGATCGGTGAAGAATTTACCTGAACAGCATCTCAGATGTCCTCATATTCAATAAATAGCCACTTAGATAGTGATACTGAGGAATTAAATTACTAAGAAGGCTCATTAGAAGATTATACGATTTTTCTTTGACTTGCAAAACTTTTCTGACATAGAAATAAATTAAAAATCTTATTGTAAAAAACGATCAGCAAGAAAGATATTAAACTGTGAAAAAAAAATGTGCATATCATATAATCAAATGCCTGTATTACCACGAATTATTGTCATCCCACTCTCAAAGGAGTAATTTTCTGTTGATTTCAGAATTACTCAGCTTATGTGACTGGGCATGACAAATTTAACCCCTACTTAAAGCGATTTAATCTATGCTCATTATTAATAGAATGCTTTTATATCTGCTCCAAATTAAAAAAAGAAAATTAGGAAAAGAACTGGCATCTAAAAAGTTAAATAGCTACCAAACTTTTGTCAACAAATAACTTGCTTTTACAGCCTTTTGTACAAGCTATTTTAATGTATCTAAAATAATTTCTTTCTCTTTTATGTCACTTTGATATTGTTGTGTATTTTTAAATTTCTGATTACTTCTAAGCTTTAAAAATAATTTTGTGATTGTTTCTTTTTTACTCCTGTAAGCCTTATGCGATATTTTGTAGTGTACGAAAATTTCTTGTAAATTTCATTGTATTGTATATTATGTTACTCCTGTAAGCCTTATGCGATATTTTGAAGTGTACGAAAATTTCTTGTAAATTTTAATAAAGAAAATATTATCTCCAGTATACAACATAGTAATTCATTTGATACTGTGAATTTGAAAAAGCTACTTTAAATAATAGGAAAATCATAAACGATTCTAAATTTGTCATTAAGATTTTTTGAAGAACATGAAGGAATATTTTTATGCTACATTTATATTTTATTTTTTGTGTTATATTAAACATTTTGTCTACACTAACTAATTTATTCTAATAATTCACATATTTCTAATCAGTATGAAATTTTGTTCGGCCTTTTAACATCGACGTGTTATCAAACATCTGAAATTTTATCTTTGTGTATTTCTCTTATTTATACATTTATATATCTTATTGTGCTCCTTGTGACGACGATTGTGAATAATTTCTGTATATTTTTCAATTCTTTTTTATCTTAAAGATATTTAAGTGAAATTATATGACTTACGCAGCTAAACCTTTTGACGTACTTCGATATAGAAAAATAGATAATGTTTATTATAAATGCTAAATAAATATTGCAATATATCCTATATGAGTTTAAAAATCTATTGAAAAGTGGGAAGAAATCGGTGCTCGAAATTAATTATGAAAATATGCAAACTTAAAATGTATGAATTATTTCTTCATCTTCAATTCTACACTCAAGAGCCAAAACATTATGATCACCTGTCAATAACGAGTTGGCCCACCTTTGGCGCGCAACACAGCTTCAACCCGCCTTGGCATGGATTAATACCCGACTTAATACCAGTTAAATATCACTTCCACCTGATCAGGTGCCTTCCACGTCATCCAGGCGAGTTCATTGCACAATGTGGGGGTGGTCATAATGTTTTGGCTCTTGAGTGTATGTATATGTGATTTGACATATTTATAACAACCATATAATATATGTAGCAGTACATTAACTATAGTTTAATGACTCATATAAAATGTAATCCATTTTGAAATTTCTTTACAATTATTTCTTAGATACCAATACAATGTACTGGGGAGCTGGCGACACAGCACAAGACATCGAGACTACCAGTTATGCTCTCTTAACCCTACTTCTTAACAGTGATATGGAAAGAAGTAATTCGGTGGTTAACTGGCTAAATTCTCAAAGATTACAATCTGGTTCATTCAAATCGACTCAAGTAAGTGGCATATCTTCCTTCTACATACACGTACTCGCACATATACCCAAGCACTACGTCGGTGATTTGATGATGTTAAATCATAAGGAGGCGGCCTGATGGCCAATTAGGTAGCTCTTTGGCTGTTGGTACCACAGGCTTCAGGTTCGAATTCTAGCGGTGGCATGAATGTTTGTGAGTGTTTCGGAATCCACGTTAAACTGTAGGTCGTCTAATTAACCCAAAGTGTGCGTAAATGACCGTAGACCGTAGAGTAAATGACCAGACCAAACCAAACTATATACCGCAAGGGTAATGGGTAATTAAGTTTTGTACTGAAGAAATCGCATAAGACTGGAATAAGGAGGTACAGACTTGATTCCTGTCAAGTATTTACCGCCATTTAAAAGGGTAGGTGGTAGGGTTCTTTAGCAATATGGTTTAATGTCATCGACCAGGAGTGTAGTATATAAGATCAATTATTTTTAGAGAGATCGGCCATTTGCGGACTGGAGAGAGATCGACCATTTATGGAGTACTTTAAGTAATATGGAATCGGTAAGTTGTCAGCCTTATCAATGTCGATCCCGGAATTCAAAAAAGAATTTAATTTCAATATTCAATTGGCGCATTTATGAGAAATAAAAGCAACTTTGCAGCAAATTGAAATCATTTTTTTTTTTAATTAAAAGTATAAAAATTTCATTAACCAATACATCAATTGTATACATTCTAGCGGACTCGGCAATGCTTTGCTATTGCTAAATTTGAATGTTTTTTTAATCCTCTCGGTCATTTGTCAAAGAGCAGCCCAATGCAGTAAAGAACAACGAAAACAATTGCTAAAGGCAATAGCAGAAAAAGGGATACAGTTAAGAACAGTAGGATGATGTATATAGGATGTGTATATGATGAGGTGTTCTCCGTCATGGGCAGGCCATAGTCGCAAAGGGGGCATATATTTGTAGTAGCCACTCCTATTCTATGCAAGTGATACTGTAAGTAGTCATGGCCCTTGACAAGTCTAAAGCAAGTCACGCCGGCAGTAGAATCGAAAGTATATATTTATATATCAATTAAATAAAAGGAATCGAAGTTCGGTATCAATTCATTTTATTCTCTTAAAATGACATGATTTGAGTTATATGTGATAGTTAATTTCTTTTCCTATTTCATTATTGTTTTGCTTTTAATACATTTTTTTCTTCATCAGCTTGTTAAATTATTTGAGTGTATTAGGGATTGAGTGTATAAGGGAATGACTGAGTGTATAAGCGATTCAGTGAATAAGGGATAATCGATTGAGTGTATAAGAATGTAACTGTTATTATGAGTGAAATACTTTTGTTGCATTTCATTCATAATAACAATTATATTCAATTTTATAATTTTATTAAAATGCAAATACGATCAAGTGTTACAAATTCATGCAATCATCAATCATGAATCATTTTAACTTTGTTCATTTCGATCAGAAAATGGCCCATTTTGTTCATCACACATTATGGCACCCTTTTCTTCTTCAGTTTGTTAAATTATTTGAGTATATTAGGGATTCAGTGTATAAGGGATGAGGAATTGGGTGTATAATGGATTATTTTAGTGCATAAGAATATAACTGTATAAGGGAATATCTGAGTGTATAAGAATATAATTATGCCTAAAATACTTTTTTTGTATTTCATTCATAATAACAATTTTATTTAATTTTATAATTTTATTAAAATGCAAATACGATCAAGTGCTACATTTATGCAACCAGCAATCATGAATCTTTTTCACGTTGTTCATTCCGATCAGCATATGGCACATTTTGTTCATCGCACATCAGCGAATTATAACGAATCATATGGCGCCATCATCATTATGTCACCCTTTTCTTCTTCAGCTTGTTAGATTATTTAAGGGATTGAGTGATAAGGGATTCAGTGTATTAGTAATTCGGGGATAAGGGATTATTTGAGTGTATAAAATTATTTATTTATTAGGGATTCGGTGATAAGGGATTTTTTGAGTGTATAAAAAATTATTTGAATGTATTAGGGATTCGGTGATAAGGGATTATTTGAGTGTATAAAGAATTATTTGAGTGTATTAGGGATTCAGTGATAAGGGAGTTTTTGAGTGTATAAAGAATTATTTGAGTGTATTAGGGATTCAGTGTATTAGAGATTCAGGATAAGGGATTCAGTGTATTAGGGATTCAGTGATAAAGGATTCAGTGTATTAGGGATTCATCGATAAGGGATTGTGTATTAGGGATTCAGTGATAAGGGATTATTTGAGTGTATAAAAAATTATTTGAGTGTATTAGGGATTCATCGATAAGGGATTGTGTATTAGGGATTCAGTGATAAAGGATTATTTGAGTGTATAAAAATTATTTGAGTTTATTAGGGATTCAGTGATAAGGTATTATTTGAGTGTACTAGGGATTCAGTAATAAGGGATTCAGTGATAAGGTATTATTTGAGTGTATTAGGGATTCAGTCAGATTCAGTGTATAAGGGATTCATCGATAAGGGATTGTGTATTAGGGATTCAGTGATAAGGGATTATTTGAGTGTATAAAGAATTATTTGAGTGTATTAGGGATTAAGTGATAAGGGATTAATTGAGTGTATAAAGAATTATTTGAGTGTATTAGGGATTCAGTGATAATGGATTCATCGATTAGGGATTGTGTATTAGGGATAGTGATAAGGGATTATTTTAGTGTATAAAGAATTATTTGAGTGTATTAGGGATTCAGTAATAAGGGAGTTATTTGAGTGTATAAAGGATTATTTGAGTGCATAAGGGATTGAGTGCATTAGGGATTCAGTGATAAGGGATTATTTGAGTGTATAAGAATGTAATTGTTATTAAGAATAAAATACTTTTGTTGTATTTTACTTAATAAAAGTTATATTCAATTTTAGAATTTTACTAAATGCAAATACGATCAAGTGTTACAATTCTTGCGATCATTAATCATGAATCATTTTCACTTTGTTCATTTCGATCAGCTTATGGCACATTTTTTCACCACACATCAGCGAATTATAACGAGTCATATAGCGCCATCATCATTATAGCATCCTTTTCTTCTTCAGCTTGTTAAATTATTTAAGTGTATTAGGGATTCAGTGATAAGGGAATGAGTTTATAAGTGATTATTTGAGTGTATAAGAATATAACTGTTATTATGAGTGAAATACTTTTGTTGCATGTCATTCATAATAACAATTATATTCAATTTTATAATTTTATTAAAATGCAAATACGATTAAGTGTTTCAAATTCATGCAACCAGCAATCATGAATCATTTTCACGTTGTTCATTTCGATCAGCATATGGCACATTTTGTTCATCACACATCATCATTGTGGCATCCTTTTCTTCAGCTTGTTAAATTATTTGGGTGTAAAAGGGATTCAGTGTATAAGGGGTTGAATGTATAAGGGATAAAGGATTGAGTGTATAAGGGATAAAGGATTGAGTGTATAAGGGATATATTTGAGTGATTATTTGATAAGATAGGAGTGTATAAGTAAGGAGTGTTCATAATAACTGTTAGTTATTATGAATGAAATACTTTTGTTGTATTTCACTCATAATAACAGTTATTTTCAATTTTAGAATTTCACTAAAATGCAAATACGATCGTTACAAATTCATGCCATCGAATCATTCTCACGTTGTTAATTTTGATCATCATGTGATACATTTTGCTTCAATTCTCTAATTCTTACTCGACTTGCTTTATTTTTGTGCTTTATGTTGTTTCAGTAAATTCAGTAGCAAGTGAGTGTGATATGTAATACATTTGTGGTGAACAATTATTCCATGAAATTAGTATTAATATATTTTTTTTTGATGGCCAAGTGGCTAGCGCTCTGGCGCTCGGTACCGCAGGTATCGGGTTCAAATCAAGGCGGTACCATGGTTGTTTGTAGTGGTTCGGAAAACCAATTTAAGCCCTACGTCCCGGTCCTAAAGGATCGTAGAGCGCAGCGGAGGCATTGTTACTCCGCGTCCGTGGCTTCTATTCAAGTTACACGCGCTCCCTGGGTAGTGCAAAGTGAGTAACATCGGTGCAGCCCTTATGGCATACAAAAAAGATCACGGTCTATTTTGCCAGCTGCATTAGAAAAAAAATATTAATATTAATTATTGCAAAATTGCTTGAATTTATACTAAATTCACTTAATTTTATAGATATTCAATAGTTAAATGCAATTTTAGCAGCTCTGGATAAATTCAAGCTTCAATTAACACTATAAAAACAACAATGCTACCTATCGGATTTTATTCAAACCATTCTCTAAATACTCCTTGCACTAATGAAACAACAGCAATAAAACAGCCTAAAAATAGTTAACATAATTAATATTCAATAGTTATGTAAGAATATCGGAAACAAATAGAATATTATAGAAATTCCTTACATAGAATATCAAACAATCTATTATTTCCTGAAATATTTGTATAAAGTTGTTTTAAATTCAACCTAATTTATCGATATTCAATATAATAAAATCTATTATTCCATGAAATATAGATTTCGTTGAATAACAGACTGGTTTTTTATATTTCGATTGCTTGTATGCAATCCTCAATTAATATTATAAAAACCTATCAGATTTCTTTCAATCTCTATGCTTAAACATTCGTGGCACTAATAAGAACAAAGTGTGAAAATTTTCAGTGAACAAGTCATGTACTACGATTTGAATATACAGAGCTCATACGAACATTAACGAAAGCTTTCAGAAAATATTTTGGGACTTATGTTTCCTTATGTATATTCAGTTGTTACATGTTTAATTTGCTTAATTTTATCTTAGATGCTTTGCATTTATTTTACAGGATACTGTGGTAGGACTTCAAGCTCTCTCCGAGTATGCTATTCGAGCACAAGCGCCTTCCATGAATCTGGTGGCCAATATATCGTCCAATAACGACAGAAATTTCATGCAAGTTTTGAATTTCAATGAAGACAACGCACATATTTTGAAAAATATCAAAGTAAGTCGTGCAGCTACCAAAAATGCATTTATTTCTGAGGCAAAAATGCTTGGCTTTTTTATGTTGGAAAAAAAAGTCCTAATACAGGTTAATTCAAAAAACTGAAATCTAAGAAATTATTTAAAATTATGAATTTTGGTTTCTTGTAACTTTTTTAATGCTCCCACATAGTAATGTATATTTGCATCTTATTACTCTTTTATAGTATTTCTTATAAATTGTGTTTAATTTAGTTAAAAATCTGAAATCTCTTATTCAGATTTATTTTAAATATATGTTTAGTTTGTAAATCAAGAACCAACAAGGCGTCATGCCTAGTATTATAATTAGAAGTATTGGTAAAAAATATAATTAAAAGGCTTATATATGTCAATTCTGACACTGACTGCAGAAATTTGACATTTTCCATACATCGGTTTTTTCACAGTAACACACACACAGTAATATGTGTGTGTGTGTGTGTGTGTGTGTAAAATTATTTTCTTCGAAATCACTTTTTTGGATCGAATTAAGAAATATTTCGCAACTATACGCTCAATTAATTTGAAAATGAAAAAAAAAAAAAAGAAATGAATTGATTATAAAACTGTGATAACTGAAATATCCCTTCAAAATACGTTTTATTATTTTATTTAATCATTATTATTTGTAATGATAAATTTAGCATTTATTTATTAGCGTGCTAATGAAAATGTTTCATGTTAATAAACAGGTAAACAAAGTCGGTGGGATGCTATTCGTCAATACAGCTGGTCACGGAATTGGTTCTTTATCTGTTAAATTACGGTACAATGTTGTAAACCCCCCTGAAAAGATATGCAAAGTAAGTTTTTTTTATTTACTATAAAATTGAATTAATATACTATAACTATTAATTACTATAATTACTTTTATATTAAAAGTAAGTTTTGCAAATGTGTAATTGCTGATGTTTGACAGTTTTTTTTGCAATAAATTTTCAAGTTTTCAACTTCAAAATGTTTAATGAAAAATATGGGGATATGCGATTTTTTTAATATTACTAAATTAGACAAAAGGAATCTTTAATTAAAGAGATTGAATTGAATTAACAAATGTGCTCAATCAAATCTTAGTTCGATGAGAATTAGATCGCAATTGCTTGCAGGTCAGAGGTCTTCAAAATACAGCTCGCCGACTCCATCAATTCAACCCATCACAGTTTACATTGATTATGTTTAAAATTTAAATTGTAAGTAAATACAAAATAATAATCGGAGGCTTTTTTTTTTGTAATGACCAATTAAGGAACACCATAACTGACATACATATTGAAATGGAACATTTTAACTGTAATTAATAATATGAGATCTGTGTTAAAAATTTACAATAAGTGACGTATATAGGTAACTCATATAAGGGACTTAAACATTATAATTATGATTACTGAGATTTATGTAGCTGTGACTCTCCTCTGATAATTGTTTGCAGTTGTGGATCATGTTTATTAGTGGAAATTATCAGAAGTGACTTCAAATGTTCACCAATTAATTTAGATCTGTAAATATTTTTAGTTCATTTCATTTTGGAGAATATTTTTTCACACAGAAAAGTAATTCCGAAAACGGACAAAAAATCCATGACAAAATTTATGCAACTAATGAAAATATGTGAGTGGAAGGCTCTTATAAAATTCCATCAATGAGTTTAAATATTTTTCTTTAAAAATACTATATTTGCTGACAAAGTGATGTTTTTAAATAAGTTAGCTTTTTCTGGACACATTTCTTCTTGCAATGCTTGAATTTATTTACTTTTAGAAATGGTTTCTGTATTGAATGAGCCACGCGGAAACAATCATGAATTGCTGTTTCTTGTTCAACATTTAGTTCTTAAGAACTTAATTGCTTAGATTTCAACCTGTATTTTATTCATGTTTTTCTTATCGTAGGTTATCTGTAAATTTGGAGTAATTCTATGAATGAAACTTTTCATTTTTATTATTTGAGGACTGATATTGCTTCATTGTAGATTATACACATTGCCTTATTACTTGATTCAATCACGAAATATTGATATACACATTACTCTTTAAATGTTCTGCACTCACTATTTATCTTTCGTTTCTTTTCCATATTTATACAAATCAAATGTAAAAAGGTCCAGCTCTCAGTAGTTTACTGTATTTATACCACTCGTACTTGAAATATATTCGAAAACACCCGAAAGTGCTTCCAAACAAGATATCACGCAATAGAACTCTTCCAAAATATGCTCCAGCTATACTTTGCTACAAAATATCCCTGTATACTTCGACACAATTTACGTTTTGGTGTAATTCCTCCATTCCCCGTAAGATTAAAATGTACTTGATGCTTGCCGGTAAATACCAACCAAAATTACGAATGGAGCGGAGTCCACCCTCAGGGCCACAGATACTTACTCGCCAGCTAATTCCGAGACGAAAATTTGAGCATAATTCAAAACTACAGCATGTTAACGAGCTAGCTTGATCTTGGCATTTGGAATTTAATAGAGGAGATAGTGTGATCCTTAGACTAAAAAGTTTGGAGACTTCTAACTTCTAGGGGATAGAGGTTATGTATTGCATGTTAGCTGCAAATGATTAAAAAAATATTAAACTTGAATTCAAAGAAAAACAAAAGCGAATATCCCACGGGCTTGTTATTTTTTTAGCCATTTATCTGATTGGAAACAATGTCAGCACGACATTTATTAATAATGATATACAACGAAACAGTGCAGCGGAAGACATGACATCATGCTTGTCGTGGAAAAATATGATACAGTCAATTCTGATCATTTTTGTGTAATATCGCTCGTTGGAATTGTTGACAGTACGGAGCGCATATCACAATGTCTGGTTCCATTACCTTCAACGTTAAGCAAACCGGCCTTACCAATAGGACAATAAGTTTTCGATGTTCATGACCTTCGGTTTGCACGAAAATAAGTCGTATAACGACAAACCGTGCTGTCCACATTAGTTCTAGCAAAATAGAATGGAATGCTTCATTCAACGCAGGATCAAAGTTGGGTGAGGGTATAATGGTGAACTCGTCATTTAAGTGGCAACGACGGTGTGCATCGCGTTGAAGGCAAACTCAACAAGCTCATCTTATAAGGCTTTAAGTTCTAATTTTGAATTTGTCTAATGTATTGAGGCAACGAAAGAAAAATAAAGAGAAAGTAGTAATGTTGATGGAAATAGACAAAATAATAATAAAGAACAGAATGGAGGCAGTTTTAACACTTTTGGATGTATTGTTGCTTTCAGTTTGATGTTTCTGTCAATGTAACTGAAGCAAAGAAGGACAGAAGTGCAGCTCCCAAGCAAGAAGTCGGCAAAGTATCTTCTGACCTTCTGCCGGAAGATTTGATCAGAGGAATGGAGAATGTCTTACGTAATATTCTTCTTTATTCGAAATTATTTTTTAAAAAAATTATGATAAAAAAAGTTTCCGTAAATTATTGGTTATATTTTAATGCTGGGAGAAAATAGTTTCAGTAAAATGTAAATAGAACAAAAGATATATTTTGCTAACATAAATCATATGTTTAATTTTATTCCAATTGATTTCTTCAATTGTCTATGTACCGAGAGAGACAAAAAAGAAAAAAAAACCTTTTTTTCCGATTCTCACTTAATATCAATATAAATACAATGCAACAGAAAGCTATGTGTATAAAGAGGGACAATTGATCTATTAAAATTTCTGTCTTCAACTTATTTCGCAGCATTAGCACTGCTAATATTAACAAACTCAATAACATCTACAATAATGAAAATTAAGTTGTACGTTCTAGAATTTTGAAGTCTTAATTCTTTGACTAATATAACTGCCTTTAAATAACCCTGCAATAGGTGAAAATTCTTGATATTAGGGGGAACGGTGAGTCTAAATTGACGTCATTAAACATCGGGGTCAATTTAAAGCATAATAATTAATTACATAACCTTCAATTACATAATTATTTTTTATTAAGTAAACATGCCATTAAATCCCCAGTCTAACATACGTAACAAAACGTAATTATGTAAATGCGCAAGATTAGTAAGTGTATTAAAAAAGAGACACAAACAAGCATTATTATCTTAATATTTAAAAGTTATTATTTTGCTGATTTAAACAAAAGTAGAGAAAGCATTTTTTGCAATAGTTATTTGACTTATTGGCCTTGCCGTAAATATCTTACTTTGTGAATTTTTGTACTAGTATCCGTGTCTTGTTTGTCCTACTTATCCGTGCTTACACATTGCCTTTCAATACTTTAGTTTGAAAATGAACATGTCGATAAAGGAATAAATACTCGTAATTATGTTTTGTGAGTTGTTGTTAAGGTAGTTAGTTACTGTTCATTAGTAGAATTTTTGTTAGTGTCCATAAAGTTGCCAGGATGATGTATAGCGTTTTTTCATATATTCCATAAATTATTTTTTAATAAAACGGGTCCAAAAATTTATGATTAATTTCTTGTATTTTAAAAACATGTAAATAAGTATTCTAAGTTTTAATTATAATTTTAAAAAATTGTATCTTTGGTTTAAGTCCTTCAATTAGTTCAAATTCAGTCAGTTTGTAATCCCAATAGGATATTCTCAGGTCATCTTGGATTTACTGCCTAATTTATTTGGGGTTACACTACGTTTATTGACAAGAAATCGTTCCTGTAGTCTTAAGAAGCTTACTATTTCCTTTTCTCGTTCTTCTCTTCAAACTCAGTGGAAGAACTTTCCGTCGACGGATTTAAGGTGGGTTTCCACCAAATAATAAAATTTCGCGTCGTAGAGCGCCAGTCAGTAGGCAAGAATGATCTACTGCCTTTTTCAAATTTCCGATTTGATTACGTCATGTGATCTAACAATCATCTACAAGGGAGCTTTCACACTGAGTTTTTCCCCGTGTGGGTCCTACTGTAGCCCATGCATGTTGTACAAGGCGACTAAAATGGGCACCCAGTGTCCGGGGTATAGCCGGTTTGTGTAAAGTCAGACTTCTTTGTTTGTCCCATGTCTTTGTGCCGCTATGTCAAGAACAAAAAGGAGCTGCATTTTTTACCCTTCATCATGAACACTCTGGTTCATGGACTTGTTCTAGATACTGCTGTCGACCAAGTGGAATAAGAAACAACAACAACAATGAATTTTCAATGACAACTTTTTGTACACATGGTCAATCCAGATCTTCAATATTTTTTTAGAAAATTGTAAACTTTCACAAAATTTATTAGAAATGGATACAACTTAAGTTTTGATATACTAGACCAGGGGTCTCCAAACTTTCCAGCCTTAGGGCCATACTGTTTACTCCAGTAAGTACAGTATGGCCCTCCAGTACCGTTTTAATTTTTCTGCCATTATCTACAATTTCCAGTTAGTTGTTATGCTTAAGTTAAATTTTCTGCGTATTATGCTTGTCATTAAGCTTTACCAAGCAAGTAAATAAAACCGAGTTATTATCATTCTGTATTTTTTTATCCAACTTATTACAGCAACAATAAGCTATTCGCTGTCGCGGGCCGGATTGATGACTGGCGTGCCGGATTTGGCCCGCGGGCCGTTGTTTGGAGACCCCTATACTAGACTGAACTAAATAAAGAGTCTTTTTATCATTAAACTAAACAGTTTGAATAAGCAATACCCATTAAAAGGGAACGGAACTTAGAGGAAACAATAGTAATGCTTGAATTTAATTCAAATGATGTATTAAATAACTTCAAATTTTGATTTTGTTTTTTCTTCGAAATTTTTTTAATAGAAGAAGAGGATCCTGTTTTGGATATCGATCCTAGAAACAGAGTCAAGCAACGAGCATCTTTAGTTGCAAACCCTCTAATACCAAAAAGGTAGAATAATTAATCTCAATGTATTGATTAAAGGATTGCTTTAATTCTTGTGTTTTATGTCTTTAGTATCTTAAAAATTACTTCGAGTTTTATTTTTGAGTTCTAAATACTTTATTTACAACATTTTTTTAAAAAAATTCAATTTTTAGAATAATGTAAATAATTACTTTACTGTCTTTAGAGAAAGTTAGTGAGGTAAACTGCTTTAAAGTTGTATCGCAGCTATGCTATCGTATCTAGGGATTGCAATATCGGACCAAAAGTTCAATACCGGTATTCGGTATTTTTAGATCTTAATACCGGGATACCGGTAGTAGAAATTTTAGAAAAAGAAAGAAACCACAGGTGTTTTTTTTTGCTTTATTTGCCGGTTTTATTAGAGAATGTAATTATCACAAAAACACTCAAAATGGCAAACCATCTAATGCTGTCATTTTACTTATTTCATCCAAATTATCTTTTTTTTTCAAAATAATCTAAAATCCCTGAAGACTTTTGCTTAGAAACTGTGCTTACGTTTGTATCTTCATTGCAATTAGATTCTTTCCTCTTTAACAAATTTGTATCATGTTTCGTTTTTACACGTGTATGGAGTCCGCTTGTACTTCCTCCATTCACTTTAATAATTCGTGAACATTTTTTACATTGTGCAACTATAATCTTTTCATCATATAAATAATGAAGCCAAGCCGAAGTATTATCAACTGATTTTTTATGTTCTTTAAAGTTATTCGTATTCATTATTATGGGGTATTATTTATGAGTATATATATATAATAAATCAGAAAAATATTTTGAACTCTAAAGTATGATATGCGAATACAATGTGAATAACAAACTCCCCAACTTAAAAAATATCGAAACATTACACACTTTCTTCACAACTACAACCTTGTTTTCACAGATAAGAATTCTAGTAAATACCGAAAAACGGTATTTAAACTTGTGAATACCGGTATTACAAAATTGTACAAAGGCTCAAAATACGGTATTCGGTATCCCAGTATACCGGTTTTGCAATCCCTAATCGTATCTATCGTAGCTACTAACATAGCATAGCTACAAATTGTAGCTATGCTATGTTAGTAGGTAAACAATGTTGTGTAAGTTAATAAGATAAAGTAAGGTAAATGATGGAATTGTATTTGTTCTCAAATTACTTTATTTATTTTAAGTTAAAGAAAATTTAAAAAAATCTTTAAAATTATTGCTGAGATTCAAGATGAAACTATGTTTTTCTTCTTTCTTAAAATTCCAAATTTTTAACTATAAATTATGAACAGATTTCGAGGTAAGGTGTGAAAACATTTTTTTATTAACTGTTATTTTACTTTCAAATTCATTTTTTTTTTCAAATTTAATAATAATATTTTGCATTTCATCCTTTAAATGCGCGATTTCTTCCAGCAATTATTTAAAAAAATTCATGGTCAGTCTAAATGATCCGTAAACATAAGAGGATTTCCCCTTTTATGTTTAGTTTGCGTCACCATTCAATAATAAAGAATAAAATCATATTACAAAAGACTGCAACGATTCTACAAGAATTTTAACAAGGTGCAAAATAAAATAAATATCCGTACCTTTCACTATTAAATAAGATGTTCGACTATAACAGTGTACTCAAGGCATTATACTACTGTGCCCAAAAAGTAATACCAATTTTTTTCAAAAGCTCTTTATTTATTCTTCCACATTTATTTCATCACCTTCAAAGTAATCCTCTCCGGACACAATGCACTTATGACAAATTTTTTTTTTTTTCTAATCCTCAATGCATGCTAAAAAGTAATCTGGACTGATGGCCTTCAAAGAGAGCGGCGATTCACGTTGAATCTCTTCAATCGACAGAAAACGGTGTCCCCGGAGTGGTCTTTTGAATTTAGGGAATAGCCAGAAGACGTACAGTGTGAATACTGTGGTTATGGAACGGTATGGGTTTCAGTGTTTTCGGTACCAATCGAGATTTGACGCGTTTGAGCCCAAAATGGAATTGACCGAACCTTTTGAAATTCCAACATCATCAACAAGGTCTCTAATTGTAAACTGAAGGTTTGTAAGCACCAAATTTTTAATTATTTGAATGTGAGCTTCGTCGATTGAGGTTGATGGTCGACCAGAGGGCTCTTCGTCTTCAACGCTTTCTCTGTCTTCTTTGAACTGTTTATACCACTTCTAAACCTTTTTCCGATATAGGAATGCTCACCGAATGCCTTCTGCAAAATTCCACACGTTTCCATAAACAATATTTAAAGCAGGTTCTTTGCTCAATCAATTCAGACATTTCAAAAATTGCCGGAATCAGTTTCAGCGTCTCACAAAGCTTAGCGTAACTCAAACGCTAATAAATATTTTGACGTCAAATTTCACACAAATGTCTAAAAAAAAAAAAATTGTAATTCCACAAGCCCTGGGAATTTTAAATTGAAACTTGGCTCTTACTTTTTGGACACAGTAGATCACAGCGCTCCTAGTGGTGGCATTAGAAAGTTAACGATTTTAATCCAACGACCAAAGGACCAACTTTTTTATTCTAAAGATTAAACTTCGCTAGATTAGGAAAGCTTAGCTATTCGTATAAGAATATTAAAAATAATCCAAAAAGTTATTGTTCTATTTAAAATTCAATAAAATTTGCACTTTTATATAATATCTGAATTAAAAAAATAACATAAGGGCGAAACATATATTTCCTATTACAATGCTGTCTATCCGATTTGCAAATTCTGCTACTTAAAGTCATTGTTAATATTACATATAATATGATTACAATTACAATGCATTTTATAAATACAATTTGTCAGAGAATGTGTTTATATTGTAAGTATTGTAAGGATAACCATTCCAAGGGTATTCCATTATTATTTTCTATTGCTATCGCCGTTGGTCTTTTAAGCATACATTATGGCAGCTTTTGACAAGTTCATCTTATTTTGAAGAACCAGCCTTTATCTATTATATTGAAACCTTCGGTTGCAAATGGCATTTATATCGGACTCTATATAATGTGTTATTTCTGGGAAAAGCTATTAAATTAAAATTTTATTCATTTGTCTTTAAAGGGAAAAGGACTAAAAGACAGGCTGGAAAAGATAACAGCAAAGTTATATTAAAAGTGTCAATTTGTGCCAGGTAAGCTATTTTTCAATCACCTTCAGATTTCTTTGTTCGTAAAGAAACTATTTAAATTAAAACAAGTTCCTTTTTTCAATTCATTCTATTAGCTCACACTCTCCCTATATAATATATATCTTGTTCAAATTTTCAATCGTTAATAAAATACCTTTTATTCATCCACTCAAATTCAAATACATTTTTTAACTTGTAGTGGATGACACTGGATGTTCATACAGTGTTTTCAAATATTAATTCATTAATTAAATTAAATTAATTAATTTTAGCTTTTTTAGATTTAAGTTGCATATATCTACCAATAGATGGCGCCAGATAAACTTAAAATTGAATGAAAATTAGTTATAATGGACTTTCTGCAATATAGTGAAAAAAAAAAAAGTAGGAATTGACTTAAAAAATTTTTCTTTATATTACTTGTTTATTCTTAAATTCATTATTTTTTCAATATTTTTTTTAATTATTAGATAACAAATATGTTTAAACGGAAAACTAAGAATTGTTGCAATAATCGTTTTAAATGTTGTTGAAGTGGGATAATTTTTAAGTGTGGCAAAAATAAAAGAGACAATTCTGTTTTCTTTCAAAAAATTTGAAATTTTGGAAATTTTTTTTTTTTTAATTTTATTTTTATGATGAAATTAATTTTTGAGTAATATTAGTATAAGAATTTAACAGGGACAAGAAGTGGAGGGGGCACAGATGCCCCTTTCTTTTAAAAAAATTATGTATATTTAAACTTTTACATTGGACCAAATTTTTGTAAATATTTTGGATATTTTTATGTTTCCACTTTAAGAAAATTCTTGCTCCCAGTTTGTTAATCCGATATTGAGAGACGCTGTATATATTTGAGGAAGATAATTTAATAATCTTTTAAAATCTTGCACAGCATTCAGTATACTTGGCTATCTTTTCATTTTATAATTCTCCAAATAGTTATTTTTATTGTCCAAATCACACACACACACATATATATATATATAATATTTCATTCAAATAAAAAAAGACCCGAAATTCATATTAATTGATTTTTATTGGTTTTATTTAAAATATTTAGGTTATGTTATTATATATGCTATTATTTTTCTTTTGTATTTGTAAGTATAAACAAATAAATCAACTGCAGTAGAACCTCTGTAAGTCGAACTTCAAGGGAGTCGCCAAATAATTCGAGTTATAGAGTTTTCGACTTACGCGGATTTTGTAAGGAAATATTTGGCTTGTAAAGGTTTAGATTCTTTCTAACTTATTTTGAGTTAGAGAGGTAAAATAAATAAAAATTCAAGTTACAGAGATAATAAACATGTTTGTTTGCAACTTAAAAATTATATTATGTACTACAAAAAAATCAAAATAATTCCGAAACAATCTTAAAATTAAAATATTATGTATTAAAAAAGTTAGTTATTATTATTTATTTATTTATATTTCTTTGTTTTAGACAATTTAATTGTTCTCTATCTATAGTATTATCTAAGCTATAAAGAGCAAAAAATTCTTTTTCTTCCGAGTTGCTGTTTCATAGAATTTGTTATTCTGTTTACTATATACTCATACATTGTTTTCTAAGAAACAATGACGCGCATTGTCGGCAAATCCTTAAAGTCGGTAACTTATTTTTCTTCGAGCTAAGGAGGTAATTAATTTCAAATGATCGAATTGTAAAGGTTGTAAAAAAGATTGTAAAATGAAACATTACTAATGTTCGAGTTACAGAGGTCCAATTTTTTTTCGAGTTACGGAGGAAAATATATATCAAAATGGTCGAAATAACTAGTAAATTATTTCGACTTATAGAGGGTTGAAATTTCGAGTAATGGACGTTTTGGGACTTGAAAGGAAGGGAACAAAAATTTTTTCGAGTTGTGGAGGTTTTCGACGTATCGAGGTTCGACTTTAAGAGGTTCTACTGTATATTAATAAATCTTAATAATGCATTATGTATTTCAGGTACTTGGGGAACGGAACAGCTGGAATGAGTATCATTGATGTCGGAATCTTTTCTGGATTTGAAGCGAGTCCAGAAGACCTTGAAGAGGTGACAGGCATTTCTTTCTAGAGATTTTACTGTTCAGTATTAAAGTGCTATATATTAAGCTTTTGATATTCTGCAGAAAATGACTAACATTATTTTAGAGATTTATAAAAATTAAATAATGTTTCAATAACATTGATATGGCAAGAAATAATTTCTTTAAATTATGGTAGTTTCAAAAATTATTTTTGTCCTTTGTAATATCTTTTCTAACAATGCATAACTTTTTAATAAAGCTAAAGAAATGTAGAGAATAAATAAAAATAGTTAAACAATGCATAATTATAAAAGTTATTATTTACTTAAAAGTAAGCAATTATTTACAACATAATTTCATAGCAATAGAACCAAAAGTTAACATGGGTTCTAGAATTTTTTTTTTTTTTTTTTGTGCTAATGCAGCTGGCAAACACTTAGACAGCTTGGTCTTGGATGCCTTAAGGCAAGCGCTGCACAGACGTACTCACTTTTGCATTACCCAGGGGCGCGTGTGACTTGAAGATAAGCCACGGACGCGGAGTAACAATGTCCCCGCAACGCTCTACGATCCTATTAGGGACCGGGACCTACGGTTTAAAGTGGATTCCGAACTACTACAAACATCCATGGCACCGCCGGGACTCGAACTCGAAACCTGGGGTACTGAGCGCCAGAGCGCTAGCCACTCGCTAGGACCCCATTTTGTATCATTAAAAGTGTATCTATTAAAAGTGTTATCCCATTGTATCTATTAAAAGTGTTATTTCTTAAAAAACATTTCAGGTTAGGTTTCTAACTGATATTTGATAGTCGGCTAGATAAAGCCTCTGAAGCCATTGGTAAACCTCAAAATTGAGACTGTTTAGTTTTTAAAGTATTGCCTTTTCATTATTTTGCGTTGAGTTTATTGTTGTTTGTTATTCATTTGTGTTATCTAAATACATTTCTCTTTTCTAATTTAAAGAGTGTTGACTCTTTGTCCTGGCTGTTTTTAATTCTTCATGGCTAGAAGAAAGCTAGGTATATAGCCAGGTTGATTCTGAATTTGAATTTTAGAATTTGTTGTTTGTAAATATCAATCACTTGGCTTTGAAACTTTTTAAACAACAGCCAAATAGTCTTTCAGATATATATTCTAGACATTCTCCCAGATATATATATATATATTTTGCAGATAATAAGTTTGTGAATGTTTCTTTTTCCTTTTTAAATGCATTCTTTATTTTTGACTGATAAAAACTTTTGATAGAAGGAAATTGAAAAAGAAATACTAGGTAGAAATTGGTAAGAAACCCTCACCAAAATTGTTTTTTTAGTGAGAAAAAATAAAATCACATCTTTCTTCAAGATATCAGCGTATATATATATATATATATATATATATATATATATATTCCTCGATAGATTAATATTCATTGTAATATTATTTCTTAACCCATTATTTATTCTAAACATATATATTTCTATAATTAAGAATGTAAGAATAGTTAATAAATTTTTAACTGACTATTTCAACTTTATAATTAACATTATAATGATTGAATTATTTTAGGTTAAAAAGAGTTCCTAAGTTTCTCTTTAAAACTTAATTGAGGACCGAAATATTTGCAAAAAGAAGAAAAAAAAATATCAATTGATATTTTCCTGTTCAATAGAGATCTATCAATGTACATGGAACAAAGTATAATTTGGAGAATGTTTATTTATTTAATTTTCATTAATATTAGTTTGCTTCATAATATATTTTACATGAAATCTCATAGGACACTCAAAAATTACTTCACTAGTATTGTTTTTTTTTTTTTGTTCCAATGCAGCTAGTAAACACTTAGACTACTTGGTCTTGGATGCCTTAAGGCAAGCGCTGCACAGACGTTACTCACTTTGCATTACAAAGGGGCGCATGTAACTGAAAGATACAGACGTGGAGTAACAAGCAACTCTCTACGATCCTATTAGGACCGGGACCTACGGTTTAAAGTGGATTCAAACCACTACAAACATCCATGGCAACGCCGGGATTCGAACCCGAAACCTGTGGTACCGAGCTCCAGAGCGCTAGCCACTCGGCCATTCAAGCCCACTTCACTAGTATAGATGATTATTATTTCTGTATGCTTGTTTACAAATTTGTAAATAAAATCGCATTAAATAACATCAATCTGTATGGTGGACAAGCAGCAATTTTGATGTGAGAAACGAAGAACATGGGAGTTCACCGAAAAAAGTTTGACGACTGCGAATTGCAAGCATTGTTGGATGAAGATGACGCTCGAACTCGGATATCAATTATAAATGTGAGAGGAACCATCTCCATACGTTTGAAAGCCACAGGAAAGATCCAGAAGATGGGAAAAAGAACTCCACCTGAACTGGACGAAAGACTACAGGAAGAGCGAAACACCACTTGCAAAATGTTGCTCACCAGGTACAAAAGTCGTTTCTTCATCGGATGAAAAGTGGATATTTTTAGATTGGTTTGCCGCTCTATGGTCTTTTTACGCACACGGTGGGTAAACAGATCGGAACCTACAATTTAAAGTGGATTCCGAACTACTCACAAGCAACCATGCGACAGTCAGGATGTTTTTGAGAACCCCAAGCGTAAAATATCATGGTTAACTCCAGGCGACCATCGACTGCAAGCCCAAATCTCTATGGACGAAAGGAAATGACCTGTGTTAGGTGGGATCAGAAGGGTGTGATTTATTATGAACTGCTTAAACATGCCAAAAGTGTTAATAGTGAACGCTGCCGACTACAAATGTTCGATTTGAAGCAAGCTTTGTGTGAAAAGCTACCAGGATAAATAAAAGACAATGCAAAGTGATTTTGCTTTATGATAATGCACCGTCATACACAGAGAAACTGGTCAAGGAAACGATTGAGGCGTTTAGTTGGGAAATGCATGCGGTTTATTCACCAGACTTGGATTCCGTCCGATTACCATTTATTTGCATATATGGGACATGCACTTACTGCTGCCGCTACTACTACTACACCACATCACTGTGCTTAGAGCTGAGTTGCGCCTTTACAGTTGGGGAATAATGTGGGCGAGAAGTCTGAATGGGCCCTGTGATGCACTACGGTCATATGAGACCGGAGCCTACGGATAAAAATGGATTCCAAATCACTACAAACATCCATGGCACCGGCGGGACTCGGACTCGAAACCTGAGGTATCGAGCGCCAGAGCGCTAAGCACTCGGCCATTCAGGCCCCTGACATGCACTTGCTGGCCAGCCCTTACCACTTGCGAAAAGGGACGAAAATGGCTCGATGACTAGTTTGACTAAAAAAACAACAGTTTTTTTTAATGTGCCATTCATTAATTGCCAGACAGATGGGAAAAATGTACAGCTATCAATGGACAATACTTGGATTAAAACATTTTTCATCATTTCCATACAATAAACATGTATTTTCTTTTTAAAAATTCCGGTTTCATATTTGCATACCTGATACATTAATTTTGATAGTTTATTTTGTGGTTTTCTTATGTTATTGTAATAAAAAATGTTATAAACTCCTATTTAATTCAACCTTTTTTTTCTTTTTCATGCAGTTGCAAAACAATCCAGAACATCTCATTGAACAGTATGAGACATCAAGCAAGGGGATTGTCTTTTACCTGAAAACGGTAAGATACACACATACATTCCGAAAAGGCTTTGGAATTATGTAAAAAAAAATTATAAATTAAAAAAAAATTCATTCTGTAAAAACTTTTTTTCGGTACTTACGTATTAACGCTACCTTGGCTACAGTTGCGCCAATAAAGAGCAATCTTGTTGTTCGCACGCGCACGCAGTTATCTTTTTGAACGTCAACCGCAGTTACAGATTTGGCGGTTTTTAAAATTCTGCTTCCCTCAAACCAGTTGTCTTTTCTAAGTCCCACATGATAAGCACACTGACTGAAATTGCATTTCCTAAACTTACGTTTACCAAAATAAAGTTTCATGTCATGGGAATTGGGACATTTTCGTTTTTTGATAAAATATTTCGCTCCTGAAAAATAAAATTGCATCTTGTTCTGTTTCTGGCAAATCCCAAATATGCATTTTCGTAGCACTAAAAAATGGCGTCAAAAATCAGCAAATCTGTAGCTGCTAGATTGGCGCCACTTAAAAACCGCCAAATCTGTAGCTGTTAGATTGGCGCCACTTAAAAACCGTCAAATCTGTAGCTGTTAGATTGGCGCCACTTAAAACCGCCAAATCTGTAGCTGTTAGATTGGTGACACTTAAAAACCGCCAAGTCTGTAGCTGTTAGATTGGCGACACTTAAAACCCGCCAAATCTGTAGCCAAGGTAGCGTTAATACGTAAGTACCCTTTTTTCTTTAAAATTATCAGTGAAGTAAGCGATGTTAGAGAAATATAATGATACTTATCTACATTTAATAAAAAAAGTATTGTATAATTTCTCCATATAACAATTTTCAACATTTATAGATCAATGAGAAGTAATCACGTAAGTCTGTTTTACTTATTTTAGAAGTTTGCTTCATAAAATTTGAAATATTGTATATAAATTTGTATATTGTGTTTTTGTGCATGTATAACATGTTATTTTGCTTAATTAAATATGATAAAATAAAATAGAGATCCTATTTTTTCGATTTAAAATAATAATTTTAATATTTAGTTTAATCAAATAGTAAATAAGTTTACTACTGTAGCGAATTTTCTTCAGATTTTGTTTAATGCATATTATACGTTGAAAATAAATTTTATAAATTTCATTCCATGTGCATGTTAAAAATAAGTCCATTTTTCAAAACTAACAATGACTGCTTTATGATATTCTTTAAATGATGTTAATGAGTATATTTTTACAAATAAAAGAATTATTTTTAAAAATAATCTATTAATAAGTTAAGATTGCTTTTAATCTATTATGAAACACGCTGAAAGATTTAATAATAGCTTAAAATTACTCAAATTAACTGATTGAGAATTTTCTTTTTTTTTTAATGACATAGTTTATTGAAGATTGCACTTTATTCACAATTGATTAACCATATTATATAAGAAAAAAAAGATTTAAAGGTTTGAAAAATGAATACATATTTTTTTTAATAATTCATTTGCCTTGAACATGATAAATTATTCTGCTTTTTGAGAATAATTCAAAACTTTTTGATTTTTGAAATATATTTTTATTCAGGTTCCTAAAAAGAGAAGTACTGTTTCGATTTTCATGTGATTCGGCAGTACATTGTCGGAAAGACTCAAAGAAGTATTGTCAAAGTTTATGATTACTATAATCCTGGTAAGGAAAACATTTCAAATACCTATTTTAAAGTATAATTTCAGCAATGCCAAACATCTTGTTTTACCATTTGAATATAGAATATCTGATATTTTGATGTATGTGCAGAACACATGATGATCAGACACAGTTCAGGTGGATTTCAGGCAGAAATTAAAATCTCGCGTCATAGTACTCCAGCCAAATGAAAATCTATTCTGTAACACGCTGAGATTTCCTGAAACTGGCTGGCATGTTACGACGTGATATTTTAGTTTCCTGGGATAATCCACCATCACATTCACTTATGCAATAAATATTAAAACTGTCTAAACCAAGATTGATTTATTGATACTGATTTAAAATTTTAAAAAGCGGCATCTAGATGTTTGCTCCTACATTTTGAAATTTAAAAGAAGGACCGAGTTATCGTGCCCATTTCCGGCATAAACGTGGAACAGTTTGTTGCGCGACGTTTTCGTGTATTGAAATAATCGCTCTTATTTCGGAAATTCAATACAGAGCAGCATTTTTTTTTCTCACGAAAAGAGTTTTGGCATATCATTCCCAGAAGAGAGAAATGCATGCTATTTGACAAATATATAATAAACTCATCACTCAAATTTGACAGCAAATAAGAAGTGTTATGCAATTAGAGTTTTGTACTAATGAGAACAACCTGCCACTCAGCAAATTTCCGATATATTGTAAATGAAAATTAGCGAATGTCTGTGCGAACTTCACAGGTTGAAACAACTACAGATTGAACAGGAACTATACCATGAATTGTTCCAACGTGATTTGGGATAGACCATGAGTTGAGAAATATCTACCCAATAAGAAGTGAGGGAAGCTGACCACCCCTCTTGACGGACTGTCTTAAAAGGAGTTTTATTTTTGGTGATTAAGGAGAGACTGCTGCGACGAGTCGACTAGAAGTGTTGTTTTTCTTTTTTTCTCTGAAGGCACTGAATAGGCCGGATTTTTCACCTGTTTACAAAGTGAGCCCCTTGTGGTTTCGTGTATCACGCCGTGTGATATTTAAGGTCTGCCGTAGACCAGCGCATTAAATTCCGCGTAGACTCGAGAACTCTGAAACTATCCGTCCTTGAGTGAACTGCACTTGCGTATTTAATTTATATCCTTAATTTTTATATTTTGTAAATACAGCTCTGTTTATGTGTATGTAATGCGTACAAATAAAAATTAAAGTGTTCCCATGAATCTGAAAGGGGTCTCTTCTTGAAGACGTTATATGGTCTTGTATAAGCCGAGACGTAAGGTGGTCAAATCCATTCTTGGCGTCCGTTGCACTCTCTCTGCTTTCAGAAACGAGAAAGGTGATTACGATAGTCTGTATAAAAATGCTTCTTATTGTTGACCAAGCTGCCGGATGAGGATTTAGTGTTTTTGTTTTTTCATAAAAAACATAAATTCGGATCAGTTACCCTTTAAATTCATTTTGGAAAAGATTCCATCCAAGAGATGAATGCATGATGTATGAATTTTCACATGACATTAAATTAGAATTTTTATGTAAGAAATATGTTATTTACAAAGTTTGAATATTTTATATATTTTTTCCATGAAGAATACAATGGTATATTCTCTGTTCTCTTTTCAGATGCAACTTGCACAGTATTTTACAGTCCTCCAAATAATAGCCCAATATTGCATACTCTGTGCGATGGTGGAGTTTGTCAGTGTGCAGAGGGGTAATTATTAACACTAAACACATTACTATTCATTGGTGTTGTAAACAAATATTTCTTTTCACAGTCATTTTGTCTTTCACATATTAAATAATGGTATTGATTAAAAAGAAATTTTAGTTTTATGTTTGCAAATATTTTTTAAAATTTTGAGCAAACAATAGTTCTTTGTTAAATAAGAAATTAAATAAATTAGTTGTAAATGAATATTTTACGAATTTATTGTGTTTGATACTTGCAAACTTTGTCAATCATAGCAAATGCATAATCTATGTTGTGAAAGTTATACAATTTAAAAATTATTTATATTTGTTATGTTATTAATTTAATTAAAAATATGTAATTTAAAAATTTATTTTATTTGAGTAATTACAACTTTATTACTGTAAATGTTTATAAGTAATTATTAATTTAGGTATTGAATGATCTATCTTTTAGGTGGATGTCCTCCCAAAAAACCATTTGATATAATTAATACATTTGACCCTTCTGAAAGAAGAAAGCAACTGAGAATCCTTGCCTGTGACAAGTATGACTATGGTATTTGCTGCAAATCTTTTTTTTTTATAAATATGTAAACTGTTATTTCAGTTGAATTCATTAAAAATATAATTAATTGTAGTTAAAATTACATTCAATATTGGTTTGTTGAAAAAATGCTTTTTTAAAAAATTTTTGTAATTGTATGTCAAGTACCAAATTATAGCCAGATATAATTTAATGAATATTGTTGAAAAAAATGGTAACATATCTAGCAATATCTAGGAAATATTTAACTCTACAATTTTTTTTTTTTTCCATCTTGTTTGTGAATCTTAAAAAAAAAATTTCATGTGAAGTGTTCAGAAATACTTTTAGATCATACTCAAGTGATGACGGCTGGAAAGTTCTGTGATTTTATTTGCAATTAAATATGCATCTTACACAAATTATCGATGTGAGGCATGTTTTAAGCAATACAATCTTCTTTAAATTCGTGACGAAATCTCACCAATGCTAATATACTAGTGACTTGATGGTTATAAGGAATCATGCTAGGACAAAGGCTAGGCTAAATGGTCTGGATGTAATCCCAAAAAGTTCAGTTCAAAAGCCGTCAAATAATTGAATTGGTTTTTAAAGCAATTAACGTATGAAACATCCAACTACTAATAATTTAACAAATTTTATATTCTTTGATTCCTTACTTGTTATTGTTGTATCCCTCATGGAAGGATGGGATCAGTTTCTGTTTTGATGGAGCACCCGTAGGTAGAAGTCTGACGTGGCTCTGTGCCGCTGAAGGAGGAGGCAGTGCCTTCCCGGGGGAACCCGCATTTGCATATCGTATGGGAGAAAACCCGGAAAATTCCACAAGGCAGTCCTACTAACGAGGCAAGATGCTGAACATCCCAAACTCTATCGAGTCTCCTCGTGTTTTGACACAGTGTCTACAAGAAAGCCGCCAGCGAATTGAACCTCCTCCCTAATACTCACCAGCGGCACACGTTGCCACAATTTGGTCCGACATTTGACCTGCTTGAAATAAATCCAAGACTTACAGAACTTTAATGAAGCTACCACGCACTACCAGAATATATACATTTCTATTTTTTAAAAAAAGTTGTAGCTATTATTATATTTTAATGCTTACGAAGCGCATTCAAAAATGTCACTTTTATTCACAGGTGTTTCCATTATTTTGATAACTCCCTGTACCTCCGATATATAATAGATACGATGCAAATATTTGAGAAAGCCATGTACATATTTTTTTACTTCAAGTAGAAATTTTTCAAATTTAATAGAGCAAAAATTGACACCAAAATGGAGGGAAAATGTTCACAAGACTCCAAATTATTCAAAAATTAAACTTCTAAAGAAAATTCGATTGTCAAGTGTATAGCTTACAAAAATATAGGGAAAATATGTGATGATGTGAAATCTCTTCACAGAATTTTTCGTGTTGCATTTTATAATGTAAAGTTTAGCTTAGCTGTAAAAGTTATATATATATATATATATATATATATACACACATATATTACACATATATTTCTGAAGAAAATTTTAATAATAGAAAAATATTGGCAATATATTTATATTTATATTTTAATGTATGCAGTAGGTTTATTGGATAAAATTTACCCAAGTCCGAATTTCTATTTTTTTTTATTTTAATGAGAATTTGTAACATTTTAACTTAATAAAATTACAATAATAAATTATAACTACTTATAATATTAGCGTAACTTTTGAAAATCCTTACGTCATATATAAATTAAATCTTAACTTTCAAATGCGCAGCATAAAAAATACTATAAGAGTTAAAGGGAAAATTGATGAAAATGTTTTTTTTTAGTTCTATGTTAAAATGTTAAAAATGCAAAATTTTGATGTAACTTTTTTATACATTAAGGAGAACCGGTTTCTGATTTACAAGTTCCGCATATTATGAAGATCATTTAAACGATTTTTGTGATAAATATTTGTTTTCATCAGTAGGACCATTGCTTTCATTTATTCTGTAGTGAAATCGTTGAATATTAATTTTTTTCGTATGTTATGCAAATGTAAAGCAGAAATTTCGTTTCTTTTGGTATGTAATGTAGAACAGCAACTCCTGAAAGTCTTTTCAGATTGTATTATGTTTCTTAAATCTCATCAGAAATCTACATATTCGATAAGGTATGTACAGTAGAACCTCTTTAAGTCGAACCTCGATACGGTCGGAAACCTCCACAACTCGAAAAAATATTTTGTTCCCTTCCCTTCAAGCCCCAAAACCCTCCATGACTCGAAATTTCAACCCTGTATAAGGCGAAATAATAAGTCGATCCCACAAGCCATTTTGGAATATATTTTCCTTCCGTAACTCGACAAAAAAAAAAAAATGGAACCTCTGTATCTCGAACATTAGCAATGTTCGATTTTACAAACTTTTACAACTCAATGATTTGAAATTAATTACCTCTATAGCTAGAAGAAAAATAAATTACCGACTTTAAGGATTTGCCGACAATGCACGTCATTTTTCTTGGAAAAGAATGTATGAGTAGCAGTAAATAGAATAACCAATTCTATGAAATATTCTTATTATCTTATTATTGCTATTGATTTCATTTGAACTCTAGCGATAGATAGAGAACGATAGAATGGTCTAAAGCAAATAAATAAATAAATAATTGATTTTTTTAATACATAATATTTTTAATTTTAAGGTTGTTTCGGAATTGTTTTGATTTTTATTGTAGTGCATAATATAACTTTTAAGTTGCAAATAAACATGTTTATTACCTCTGTAACTTGAATTTTTATTTATTTTACCTTAGCTCAAAATAAGTCGGAAACAATCTAAAACCTCTACAAGTCGAATATTTCCTTACAAAATCCGCGTAAGTCGAAATCCTCCGTAAGTGAAACTCTATAACTCGAATTATTTGGCGTCTCCTTGAAGTTCGACTTCCAGAGGCTCTACTGTATATTCAATGAAGAAGTCTTTGATGAATATAACAATTAAAGTATTTGTAGATAAAAAAGGAGTTTAATATTTTTTTAAATGTATTATGTTGTTGTATTTAATCTTCAATGTTAACTCATACTTGGCTTTTTTTTTAGTATGGAAAGGAATAGTTTCAAAAGAGAATGAAAAACAAGGTGGATTCTTTAAAATTTCTTTTGAAATTCAGGATGTAATTAAAGAAGGTGAGCAAAGGAAATTAATGTTGTCGATTTTTTTATTTCAGGTTTATCACTTATAAGTTATTTTTGAAATAAAATTTTATTTAATTTTAAATTACTAAGCGATTTCTTTATTTAATAATAAGCTTTTTACGTATTTTTTGCCAAAAATTATTTGCAAAAATACCTCTAGTTTTGATATGTAATTTCAAATCAAAACTGAAAAAAGAGTTATTTAATTCATACAACATAATTTAAATACTTGTTAAAATCAAAACTGTAAAATGAACCTGTAATATGTCTCATAAAATTGAAAAGTGTTTTCCAAAAGTTCACAATAAGGCTAGTCATACATTGAATATCTAATTCATCTAATTGTAGTTTTCTGTTTCAATTTTTAGTTTTTAGTTTTCGTAGTTTTCTATTTAATGATTAAATAAAAAAAAAATAATTCGTTTCTTTCATGATTTACTATTAAATGATTTAATGTGCTAATTGCTCATTTCTGTCATGAGGATGAATGTCTAAATGATTCAATGTGCTAATCATTCATTTCAGTTCATGATGATTTACTAATTTATTCAATTTGCTAATCATTCATTTCTGTCATGAATATTTACTATTAAATGATTCAATTTGCTAATCATTCTTCTCTGTCATGCTGATGAATCTATAAACGATTCAATAGGCTAATCATTCATTTTGTCGTTGAATGCCTAAATGATGCTAATCATTCATTTTTTGTAAATGATTCAATGGGCTAATTATTCATCAATCACCTTGCAAAATAATTCAAACAACGAATCACTCGTTTTGTATAACACACTATTCAGAAAAATTCAATAAACGAATTTTTCACTTCCTTCATGATTCCTAACTCAAAATGATTCCATTAAACAAACTATTTGTTTATTTTTTGGATTTAACGTTTTTAATATTTCAATAAGAAAATCATTCGCTTATCGTCTTATTTGCTATTTGAAATGCTTCAATAATTAATTTAATGAATCATTAGTTTGTTTCCTAAATTGCGATTCAAAAAGAGAATTACTTTTTTTTTTTATTGTTGCATG
Source organism: Caerostris extrusa (assembly GCA_021605095.1). Lineage (NCBI taxonomy): Eukaryota > Metazoa > Arthropoda > Arachnida > Araneae > Araneidae > Caerostris > Caerostris extrusa. The sequence continues at coordinate 92,306 of BPLR01014067.1, forward strand.
CCTCATTCAGAATCATTTGTTTGTTTTTCGATTCGAAATAAAGCGATTATCAAACAGTTCGTTTGATTCCTAATTTATTATTAAATTTTTTATTGAATTGTTAAAGGTACACGTTATTTCAGATTGATCAGAAAATTAATCAAATGATCACATCGAATGATCGATCTCAAAACAAAAATTTGCTACATCAAATGATGTAGCAAAGATTATCACTAATCAGTATGTCAGAAAAAAATATCTATATTCATTGTTGATATACTTTGTAATTGTTTTTAATAAATATCAAAATAACAATTCATGATTCAAATTGTTTCTTTAAAGAAATTAATTTCTGTTTCACGAATCATTAGTCTATGTTGAAATTAAATTAATTCCTTAAACTATTTGTTTAAAAGGATAGATAATAAACAAAAAAAATTGTCTAACAAATTGTAAATTAAAACTATTCGTTTAAAATGATAAATAATAAACAAATAAATTGTCTAAGAAATTGTAACAAATTGTAAGCTATCTGTTTAAAATGGGAACTTTACTTTTATCATAGAAAACTGTTGATGAAAAAATGTTGCTATTGTTGATGAGTTTTATTATTCTGGTGTTAATCGACGTTTTTTTTTTTTTTTTTATTTTTCGCAATTAGGTATTGAGAAAAGGGAGTTGATTGAGGGTGAAACGAGGTACTTTCTTACTCGAGATAATTGTGCTGCATTGACTCCCGATGAAACATATTTGGTTATGGGAAAGGACGGCCAGAAATACAAAAATGAAAAAGGACATGTCTGGTATGTATTATTCATATGCTGACGATCTATTATTTATTTTTTTATTTAAGGTAAAAAAAAAAAATAATAAACTATTTTAATGCCGTGAGAATTTTTCTGTCTTCTTAAGAGATAAGCAAAACTGTTATTGTTATTCTGAAATTGAAGCACTCTCTAAAATACATTACAAATAGCTCATTATTATTGAAAAAAATTATTCGGCTTGACTGAAGGCCGAATGGCTAGCGCTCTGGCGTTCGGTACCACTGGTATCGGGTTCAAATCCCGGCTTTTCCCATGGGTGTTGTAGTGGTTCGAAATCCACTTTAAGCCGTAGGTCCCGGTCTTAATAGGATCGTAGAGCATTGCAGGGGCATTGTTACTCCACGTCCGTGGCTTATCTTCAAGTTACACACGTCCACTTGGTAATGTAAAAGTGAGTACATCTGTGCAGCGCTTGCCTTAAGGCATCAAGACCCAAGCTGTCTAAGTGTTTGCCAGCTGCATTAGAACACACTTATTGAAAAAAGTATTTTGTGACAACGTTCTAGGTCTGTAAATCCTCTAACTATATTGGCATATAATATAATAAAAAAGCATTTACTTTATAAAAACAAAAAGATTATCAAATTTATAAAACTTAATTGCATGAATTATTTATAAAATAAAATATAAAAGCCTTCTTTTATTTTAAAATTTTGAATAAAGTTAACAAGACTTGCTGTTGCTGTTTTTTAAGTCCGGTCACTATATCGCCATTTGCCGCTAGAATGATAGTTATGTACAGATTCAGTGTTGGCTCTAGTGCACTCATGGAGGCCAGCTACACACTGCAGTCGTTTTCAGGAGCCCAATGGAAGGACATTTCAGCTTGCAAATGTATCGTGCCTATTAAAATTTTTTCTTTCTAATAAAGCTGGCAAACACTTAGACAGCTTGGTCTTGGATGCCTTAAGGCAAGCGCTGTACAGATGTTACTCACTTTGCATTACTCAGGGGCGCGTGTAACTTGAAAATAAGCCACGGTCGCGGAGTAACAATGCCACCGCACCTATTAGACCGGGACCTGCGGTTTGAAGTGGATTACGAACCACTACAAACACCCATGCCACCGCCTGGACTCGACCCGAAACCTGTGGTATCTAGCGCCAGAACTCTAGCCATTCAGGCCCTGTGCCTATTAATATAAACATGAAAACTTTCTGTTCGGCATTGTTTACTGAGTTTTGAACTAAGCTTCCCGAATGTGGAACCTCAATGTTTAGTCCACCTATCTACTTCACTTCTCGGAATCATATCGAAAGTTAGAAAATTTAAAAAATGTATAGCTTCAGGTTACTGAAAATTAACAACATTTTATTTTACTATTCGTATGCAAAATTATCTTTACTTCTTGAAGCTTAAGAAGAAATTCCGTAACAATACCTCAAAGATCAGCACAATTGCAACTTACAAGCAACTCTTTTACATCTCGTCTGTGTGCATGATGTAAGAAAAACATAACCTTTCTTAACTTTTAATTTTAACGTAGAACTTTTCTACTCTTGAAGTTTCCATTGTAATACTTTTCCCATGGGAAGACTTGAAGCATTTCGTTCCCAGAAGAGATGAATGTATATTTTTAACAAGTACATAATAAAAACCTAAATTTGACAGGAGATAAGCATTTTTGTGGATAGTTATATTACATGCAATTGGTGTTTTGTATTAATGAGAACACTTGTCACTCAAATCTGATAGCAGACAATTCGGTGTCACGGATAATGAGGCCTCAGAAAATTAGCGATTGTCTGTGTGACCTTCAGAGGTCGAAACAATTACAGATGGGATGTGAACTACACTAGGAATTGTTGCATCGTGTTGAGTAATGGGCTGAGGAAGTGACCCCTCAATGAGAAGTTAGGGAAGCTGTCCCCCCCTCTTAACGGGTTTTCTTAAATAGAGATTTTTGGAGAAGATAGTTCTGCGACGAATGAAAAAGTGTTGTTTCTTTTCTGAAGTGACTGCATAGGCCGGAGTTTCCGCCTGTTTTCAAAGTGACGTCTTGTTGTGATTTCGTGTATCACGCCGTGCGATAAATAAGGTCTGCCCCAGATAGAAATAGATTCGCCGTAGACTTGAGAATTCTGAAAATCTCCTCCTTCTTGGAGTGAACTGCACTTGTGAACCAATTAACTTTAATTAAAATTTTTTTGTAAATAGAGTTCAGTATATATATATATATATATAATGTTTGCAAATAAACATTAAAGTGTTCATATGAACCTGAAAGCGGTCCTCTTCTTGAAGCCGGTATAGGTCTAATATAGGCCGAGACGTTACAAAATCATTGTATCCATAACACATTGAATCTGAAAACTCTTATATTCGTTATAAACTTATGATAAAAAAAAATGTAAATGAAATGTAAAACTACTAAATTCGATCTTTTGATTGATTTTAGAAATCTCAATCTCGATACCCAATTTCATTCCTTGTATATGCAAACATCTGAAGATTTATGAATTAACAACAACTGGATAATCTTTGTTTCATGCAAATTACTGCAAACTGTCTGATAAATACAATATTCCACATAATCTCACACGTAAGAAAAATAATAATAATAATGCACATATTTAAACATGATTTTGTACTGTGTAGAATGATTCTCTGACATACTACATTACTTTTCAAAGTCTTTTACCTATGCATATCAGATAACTATTTTTCATTATATTCAGGCACAGATACATTCTGGATCAAACGAGTGCTGTTCATCACTGGACATCTATTGGCCTGTCGCCAGACAAAGACTTGCAACGTACTTTGAACAATGTCATGAAACATTTGCGCAAAGATGGGTGCTTGTCGTAAAAGAAGTGCCATTTGTGATGCGCCATTACTCAGTGCTTATAGACAGTTCGACATGCATATCTGGCTTGTATGTCAAACATTTTTATTGCAATTTGAGAAGTCGAAGAAATTCATTTGTATCTACTACAAATAAGTCTAAAAACAAGAAATGTATGAAATTCTTTTATTAAAAGCTTTTTTTCACACTTATTATCGAGTTTTTGTAATAATTGAGAAAAAAAAAATGTAAAATTGCATGATTTAAAAGTATGAACATAAAAAAAAAAAAAATGTTTTTTTTTCTTCTAATGCAGCTGGCAAATAGACCGTGATCTTTTTATGCCATAAGTGCTGCACAGACGTTACTCACCATTACCCAGGGGGCGCGTGTAACTTGAAGATAAGATAAAAAAAAAAATAAATAATAATTTATGAATACATGTCAAGAAATTTATAACGTTTTATAATAATATATACCATGTACACATAAGAAATAATTTCTTTTTTATACACTAAAAATTTTTTTTTAAATAATTCTGCACTTACAAATTATAATTATGGCATTACCTCTAAGTTTTATAATATATATTGTGATAGATCATCATTAGAAAGAATAAAATTATTTTATCATTTTTAAAAAGATAAAATTAAAAACTACATATAAGAATCTGTAACAGAATTCCCTTCGCCAAATAAAAGTATTTTTATTCTTTTCACACGACTGTGTGAATGTATAATTACTAATACTCACATATTAAAATAAATATTATTTCTTATTCTACATAAACACTCAACTATGGAAATCCACTATTTTTAGATTAGCTCCCAAACAAAATGATTTCCGTTTTCAACAAACAAGGGAAGGAACGATGGTAATGTGAGGTACCCGAGGATTGCTCATTAATAGATTTATTAGTTGTTTTACTTATCTCACTTAGTCGACAGCACCATCTATGAACCACGTCCATGAACCCGTGTGCTTTCATGGAAGGAAGGGGGGCTTCCTGTTGCGATGGAGCACCGTAGAGAAAAATGTCTGACTTGGCTCTGTATTGATGCCTTGCTGAAACAAGGAGGGCAGCCCCTTCCAGGAGGACTTTTAGGGTGGGATTACCCCGCATTTGCGTATTGTCGCATTCGAGTGAAAAACGCAAAAACGCCCACAAGGCAGTCTGATTAACTTGAGACAAGATGCTGAACGTCACAAACGCGTCGTGCTTCCTTGTCTTTTTGAAATAAAGTATCCACAACAAAGAAATAGTATATGATTTTTTTCTTTCTAATGCAGCTGGCAGCAACACTTAGGCAGCTTGGTCTTGGATGCCATGAAGAGGCAAGCGGTGCACAGATGTTACTCACTTTGCATTACCCAGCGCGTGTAGCTTGATAATAAAGCCACGGACGCGGAGTAACAATTTCGCACTGGCGCTCTCCAGACCTCTATTAGACGCGGGACCTACGGTTTTAAAGTGGATCCGAACCGCTACAAACATCCATGGCACCGCCGGAGACTCAGACCCGAAACCTGTGGCACCCAGCGCTAGCCACTCTGGCCATTCGAGCCCGCTAAGAAATAATATCTATAGCATTGAACTTTAGCTTTGTTGTTTCACCAGCAGCGCACGATTTCCTCTGAGTCACGAGTCGGCCATATAGATAAATGTACAGGGTGATTATAATTAAAGTGACCCTATTCAGACCCTTCTAAGAACCCGTTATGCATAACGGATTTGATTAAACTTGGTATATACGCTATATGGACCATGGGAAAAGATTTCTGCAATAAAAAAAATAGTTCAAATTTTAACCACCAGGGAGAAATTTTCAAAAATCCGTTATGCAAATTAGTCAAACGTATAAAGAGACTTGCAATCAGATTCCAAAATTCATTCTGCCTGCCTTTGTCCTCGTTAATCATACCCTTACTGAAGAAACATCGAGATTTACTGGTACAAAACTGCAACAATAGTTTAGCTGCACTGCGTGAATATCGCCGCTTAAAGGGTTTGCGAAAAGGGCCCGTGTGGAAGAATGGTTTGAAGAAGAAGGTTATGGAATTTGAAGAGACTGAGGGACTGGAGTGTGCTGTCAGCTGCCAAACGAGTTGTGAATAAAACTATCGAAGAAGTCACTACTGCTGTGATGGAAAGACCTTCTACTTCCATCTATTCTTGAACAAGTGCTCTGTCGGTGCCACGTGAGTTGGCGATTTCGTGATCTACAGTACGAAAAATACAGAACCTCAAGAAAGCCACAGAGCCTCGAGACCAAACACGCTATGAATTTGCTCGCCTATCTTTGGCGAGAATGGAAGTTGATGACACATGACCTTGGCAAATTCTATGGTCAGATGAGGTGCACTTTTCTTTAGATGGAGCTGTAAATAATCATAATTGCCTCATATGAGGAGCTTCAACTTCTAATTTCCTGCACCAACAACCACTGCATTCTGATTACGGGACTGCATGG
>BPLR01014068.1:0-37865 GCA_021605095.1 Caerostris extrusa
TTATCAGGAACAGTAAAGTAGTAAACTTCATTCTAAATTTATAGAGCAATCTTTTTATCCTTATAACTGGAACAAAACGGTGAGATAAGAGAGATGGAAAATTTAGTATTATTAAGTATATATATTTTATAAGTTTGCATAATTCACAGTTCTTAAATGACTGCCTTTTATGTCCTATAACTAAAATTTAAATAAAAATAATTACCTTGTTTTTGAAAATGTAGCATTTGGAAACCATTGAACTAATTCCATGAATTGAAGGTAAAAATCATAAAAATCATTTGATCAACAATTATTTTGTGCAGAAACATGTATACATATCAACATTTATACATCTAAACCATAAGATACTTTTCAATTGATATTGCAATTGTTATGATTACATTTTAATAGTAGGCACTTGACCTTTGATACGGCAGATATGAAGTAGATTCAATCTTATCTAAAGTGCATCACACGGCTGTCTGCTAAATTAACCTTTACAAAGGTAAAAAGGAATGCCTTCCTAGAAGTCTATCAAGGCCTAATTTCATATATATGTTGCAAAGAGAAATATTGTTGTAGCCAGATAGCAAAACATTGCCAAAGCACCACTGGACTATAATTATAAAACGCCGAAGTCAAGTTGATTATGAATCAAATGTACGCTGGTGTCGAGGTTAAGCATAAATCGTAAAAAATGCAAAAGAAAAGCATGGGTAAATGATGTTCGTAAGTGTTCAAATTTCTTGCGGATTATTAAATGGGTGAAGAAGAAGAAACATTGAGTTATGCAAAAACTTTTCAGTCGACTACGTCCTGCGCGAAACACCTGCACATGTCGGAATGCAGAGAAACCGATTCACTTTTAGCATAGGCAGTTCAGACAAGTTTCGTGCAACTGCTGCAGAAGGAACGTTGTTAACCATCGACAAGGTGAATGATGGCACAAGACGCGCCAATGGTGGACGCATGCTTGCGAAGGAAGAATCGTTGGAATGGAATCGAGCTATCACATAAACCGAAGTGTCTCTCCGAATTTTGAATGTGGACCAGTCCTGTGATCTCAAGACTGTGGCAGAAGTTTCAAAAACGGGAGATGTTACCCGTAACCAGTATCCAGGTCGACCAATTGCAGAGTCATAACCCTAGCCAAGACCGATATCTGGTAATAGGGCGTGACGTCAGAGGGCAGTACCTTGCAGAGCACTGGAGTTCGGCGCTCAGTCGCACAGGAATACGGTTTCCCGGACTAGGCTTGTTTACAGGAGACTCAATCATGCTGGCCTGTATGTCAGAAGACCAGCAGTTTGCATTCCCCGTCTGCGCATAAACACGCTCGTTTGAACTGGAGTTTGAAACATCAACATTGGAGTGTGGGAGAGTGGGCCAATGTGATGTTCAGTGACAGTCTCGGTTTTAGTCTGGTAGGTGATTCTCGTCAGGTAGCGGAAATAGAACGTGGAACTTGTTGAACGTTTTGAATCAAGAAACATAAAGGAAAAGACATCATTTGCCATCAAGGGGAGTCATGGTATGGGCAGGCATCATGATGGACGGCCACAGACTTCCATTTCTTTGACACGGGGTCTGTGACTGGTCAAAGATACAGAGACGAAGTTCTTGAGTCTTATGTTCGCTTGTTTCGAGGTGCTTTCAGCCCGACTTCATATTCATGGATGATAATGCGACATGTCACCGATCGGTGCTGGTTGATGACTTCCTTGAAACTGGGAAAACATCAGGGCATGAGGTGGTCTGCGAACTCCCCTGATTTAAATCCTATCGAGCATGTATGACATATGCTCGGGAGACAAATTGCAGCCCTTTCGCACCCACACGAAGCTCCGTTAGAGAACTGAAGAGAGCTCTCAGAAGCTTGGAACCGTTGAGCCCACAACTCATTTATCATCTCTAGCAAGTATGGTAAATCGCTGTGCAGTGTGCCTGGCTGTCAGAGATGACCCACGCCTTATTAAACTGCAGCATCAGTATTTTATTTAATGTTTTCTTTCTTTTTTTTTTTCTTTAAAGTGTGAACCCTTGATATGCTCAGTTTTCTTTCAAACTGATACTTTGGATAATAAAATGAATTATTATCGTTCTTTTGATTTGCCTTCTTATTTTATAACCATTTTACACTCGCAATATCCCGTTTCTCGCCATTCTAATTTACAGTTCCTTCTTTATTCACATAATTATCAATTATGCTTAATTTTTTGGACACCAGTGTATATACTAATTCTCGGCAACAGCTATCAACTACCGTCCAGGCTCTTAGTAACTAAGTTTTAATTTTACAAAAATTATCTATTTATAAAAACTTTTGATATTTTAAAAAACGACATAAATGGCAGTAGTTGATAATAAAGGCCTGAGTTCGAGTGACTAGCGCTTTGGTGCTCGGTGACACAGATTTTGGGTTCGCGTCTAAGCGATGCCATGGACGTTTTTAGTGGTTTGGAATCCTCTTTAAACCATAGATTCCAGTCTAATATGACGTAGGACTGACTAACATACCCCATAAAAAGAAAAAACATGTCCTGTCTCGAAATCTTCCAGTTGGCAAACGGGCTTGACCCACCAAGAGTTGTTGGACCAATGAATAAGAAGTTGATAATCTATGACACTCTTTTAAGAAGGATTTTTACCATAGTAAGATTTTCGTATTCTCCAGCAATTAAAGAAATTGGTAATGTTGGTTATCTTGTCAATAAATATCCAAAAAGTAACGCTTAAGATAATACGTATTAAAATATAGAGTTATCGATTGGAAACCTCCTCAGTATTTTTTTTGGTAACAGTGACAGGAGAACTTTGATGTTCTACAGATTCTACCACCTTTCAGAAAGACGGAACTTCACCGTGCTTTCATTGAGAAGCCATTCAGTGTTTGAAAGAAACTTTCCCTGGTAGTGTGTACTAGTACACAGTTCGAAATTATGTGGGTGTTTTGAAACGACATATCATTGCAACAGTTCTCCGCGGGTGTTCTCGAACACGTTCTATAGCGTGAACGTTGATGCCTTGGAGTACAACAAGCCCAGTCGAGGGCAGCCAAAGGCGGTGAGGGTGTTATTACTGTACATATCACCCTATCCGTGGAGCCGAATAAAGGCGGAATCCAGCTAGTACTAGTAGGTTCTGTCGTGCTTCTGGCCATGCAGTTCTCCGTAAGCCTTCGGGCAGGTCGGTAAAACTTTATTGAATATCATTGCAACAGTTGGCTAGCAGCTTGTCAGATGCTATTAAACACTTGAAAATATCTGGAACAATTTTTTTTATCATTTGTGAAGTTACAAACGAGCCAACATTGAATTCATTAACTGCAAAAAAAAAGGGCATTACATTTTTTAATAAAAATTAATTTTTTTATTACTGGGAATTGTTTTTAAACATAAACCATTACCTTTGTATAGTACATTTGGCCGAAAACCCCTTATACATAATTTTCAAAAACTATTAGGGGGAAAAATTTGATTTTTTTAAGAAAATTCCTATTTAATTTAAAGCATGTAATAAAAATTATACATAATATTTTTATTTATGATTCCTGAAATAATCAATTCTGCATTGAAAACAATGCATTATTTATAAATATGATTTTAATACTAGGATACTTAATTTTTTCTCTCAAAAACAAGAAATTAAAAATAAAACTTCAATGTCATTGTTATCATATATTACATGCAATTAAAATTTCTGCTGATGTTCTTGTTGCCATTGTTTTAACAAAAATAGCTTTAAATATGGAAATGAAAGAAAAAAAATAGATTTCTTATAAAGTAAGAGTTTTCGAAACAATGATTTATGGTGGAGTGTCAAGCATGTTTCAATGGCAGCTAGGAAGGCTGACTTTATTTTTTTTTAATAAAAATGAGAAAATTCAAGCATTGTCATGGGTATTTAGAAGATCCAGTTTATCTTACTGAATCTGGCATTGTAATAATCATTAACGAGATTTTTGCAGCTATAATTTTCAGTTGACTCGTGTTTGCAATTATTTATTTATTACCATTCTTACCAGTCTTAATGAATATTTCTCTCGGAAAATTGAACTAGGCATTGAAATAAAAAAATTATAAAGGAACTTGAAGCTATATAGAAAAAAAAATTATTGATTAGAAATCTGTTTTTTGCTGATAGGCTTACATTACCCTGCATTTTATACAGCATCTAAATTTAAATTTTATCTTCTTTCACGTATAAATAAAATATTACAGCATACAAAAACAAGCTTATCAAATATAATTTAGCATTGTAATAATGAGATTTTCGTAACAGTATTTTCAGGTGTTATTTGTTTGTAATATGAATGAATTTTAGATAAATATATAGTAAGATAAATATATTCTTTTGAAATATATAAAACAAAATTTAAATATATGTATAATATTTTTTTTATTCTTTTGCCAATATTTTCATTTTGATATTTATCTTGTTCCTCTTTGCAATACAAATTACATTGTTATAATCAAAACATGCTTTATTTTCGGTACGTACACACACGTAAAATTGAAGAATAAACCAGGGATGGCCCATCCCCGGCCCGCGGTCCGCATCCGGCCCACCTTGAATATTTTTCGGCCCGGGAGATTTATCACATTTTTACAAAATATATTTATTTGTATAATGGCCAAAAGTAGTGAAACCAATGTATTAAAAAAATACATAATGTGTGCTTCCATATATTCAAAAATTAATTGTCGAAATTATGAGAAAAACTACCTTTTATTTTAAAATAATATTCTTGCGAATATATGACAGATATTGCCTGTTTAATTTTTGAGTTTACAGTTACGAGTTGGCAGAATAATTAAATTATATTCCGAGAATATAATACACAGTCCAGTTACATTAATGTGACCATCACCTACTTTCGACGTCAACGTGAAATAACCAATCACAAAAGGCAGGTGGCAGCACATTGAAGTTGAGTGTATATAAAAGGATGTCCTAGGGCATCGGAAAGCATTTCAATCGTTAATTACCTTGATCGATTTGTAATCGGTCCGCTCTGCCAAAGGTGGTTATTCTGGCTTTTGACAGGTGGTCACTTTTGATATTACTGGATTTTGCTGGATTTTTTGTTTTACTGGATTTTGTAATTAATTTATATTCTGAGAACTCATAATGCGCTCACATTTTAAAACATCTAATATAATAGGTTTGATGTTTCATTTTAAGTCACCTCTGTGACCATCCCCCTTCATTTTTTTTTATTTCGTTATTTATATATTTTATTATATTTCATTTTTAGTGTTATATATTTGTTAATAATGTAGTTTTAGTATCATTATTATTATATTATCTATGTTTATATGTAAGAATAACTGTAAACACAAAAATAATAAATCATTATGTTTCAATTTTTATTCCAAAAAAAATGTCTATAGTGGGTCTAAAACTAATATGGGGATATATAATTTTATATGTGACCCGAGGAGTTATGATGCATTTCCAAAGTGGCCCACAAGATCATTTGGGTTGGCCAACCCTGGAATAAACAGTAACAACAATAATTCTGCATGCACATAATAACGAACAAATAACAATAACAACGAACAAATAATTCGCCATACAAATAACAGTCATTTATTGATGGGATAGTAATGTTTCCGGTATTCTACAGAAATGAAATTGAAGTTGAAATTGAAAAGAAACATGGAGTTGTGGGGTCAGTAGGATAAGTTTCCAATTGAATGGCGTTATACGTCGAGAACGCCATCTGTGAGTTCTTCTGTGGCGAGAATCAACTTCACAGCAATGAAAGAAAGCCATAAATGAATCAAAGATCCATGAAGTTTGTTTATATCTTAGTGTACTTCATGCACATCTTTTTGCAATTCAAGAATCTTCTGTATTTTTTCTCCAATCTTTTGTATGCGCTTGTCGTACAACCTATAAAAAATAAGCGGAAATAATACTTTAAGTATTTTCTTTCTAATTGTATCAAAGCTATATTAAAAATTACTAATTAGCAGTGAAAAAAAAATAACAATAATTATTATTCATATTCTAGATAATAATTTTTTTTTTTTCAGTATATATATATTTTCAAAAAGTATTTGAAATCAGGAGAAATAATAAAAACTTTTTTTTTTTTCTTTATTGAATGTTTGAATAATATTTTTATAATTTGATGCAAGTTATGTAAAAATATGCATGAATTTTACTTATGTAATCTTGATGACATTGAGAAATTTCATGTCATTAGAATATATGTTAAGTCATAATATAATGCTTGACATTTAAAAGAAATGGAGAATGAGTCAAAAAGTAAAGATATTTTGAATTAGTCATATTATACTGAATTAGTTATTAAAAATTATGCAATTTTATCTCTAAAAATTACACATTTGATCTTAGTCTTCTATTTAATTAATGTAGTATTCAATTAATACAGTATTAATACAATTCATTCAAAGAAAAGGAAATATAGAAAGTTATAATGAATTTTGAATATATATAAGTAATAAAATAATTATAAATTTATTTAAATAATTATGAATGTGATTTTAAGAACATATATTTTGCAATGCTTTTCTTATTCAAGCAATATGCATACATTTTTAAGAAAAATCTTTTACTTTTGTGTTGTATTTGCTGTTGATTAAATAAAAGCTAATTTTAAAGTAGAATTAATTTGTCTTTTCATTTCTCTTGAATTTTCTGTTGTTTAGCTTTCTAAAATTTGCATTTGAATTTAAATGACATTTAAAATATTGTTACCAGTAAACCATAAACTGCCAAATATTATTTATTGCATTTCATTTATGGCAAAAAACTGCAAAGTTTAGTTTGGTTTTAAATTCTTATCGCTCGATTTAAAATATTTACTTCAAATTGATTAAAAAAAAGATGTTAAAAAATACAAAAATAAAATTAAATTAAATTAAAAAGGATGTTAAAAAATACAAAAATAAAATAAAAATAAAATAAATTTGATTTAAAAGGATTTTGAAAAATTTGAATTAAAGGATGTTAAAAAATTTAAAATAAAATAAAACTAAATTATAAGAATGTTAAAAAATCCAAAGTAAAATAAAAATTGGATTAAAAGATGTTAAAAAATCCAAAATAAAATAAAAATTGAATTTAAGGATGTTAAAAAAAAATCTAATATAAAACAAAAATCAAATAAAACTGAATTAAAGAACGTTAAAAAATCCAAAATAAAATAAATATCAAATAAAAAATTGTACTAAAAGGACATTAAAAAAGTCCAATATAAAATTGAATTAAAGGATGTTAAAAAAATTCAAAATAAATTAAAAATTAAATATAGTATTAAAGAATGTTAAAAACAAATAAAATAAAAATCAAATAAACTTGGATTAAAAGATGTTAAAAAATCCTTTTAATAAATAAAATTTCCTTAATGGAATGAAATTAAAAGACTGTCGACTAAATTAAAAAAAACATCATTACATTATAAAATTAAATTTAGCATTTTATTTGAATATCAAAAATCCTTTAATATTTATAGCATTAATTTAACTTATTGGAACAAAAAAAAAAAAAAAAAAACCGTACATTTTTGTTTTAACTTACCACATATGAAACAACAGATTAATAAAATAATACAAAATATAGCGCTCGTAGAAGTGTCTCCATATTTGTCAATGTATTAGAAAAGAGTTCTGTCAATATCATACCAAAAATCTAAAAAAAAAAAAAAAAAAAAGTAGCTGCTTAAATGAAGTAAGTCAAAAATTATTGCTGATTTAGAAGAAAATATGAAATACTAAAATCTCTTTTTATTTTTTTTTTATATCTGCCATATTTTATAACGAAATAAAAGCAACTTCTGGACGTTGTATGGGTTTCTCCACATCTAAAACAATGTGAAAGTGTTTAAAACTTTACACACTCCGTATATGAATAACATATGTTTTATGGCAAAACTATGATTACAGATTTATGCAAATACCATACCTAAATATCAAATAGTATCCTGATTACTTATCGTAGAAGAAGCATTGTGGAAATTGTTTCTAAAATAATTTTATAAAGCAATTATTTATTTAATTTTTTTTTGAAAATGAAACTTTATTATAAAATAAAGCAGATGAAATTAAAAAACACATGTAATTGCATATCTTACAAAGAATACGGATATATTACGAACATGAATAAAGAATTTAGTTTAAAATTTGCGTAATACTTCGGTTAAAAGTCAAGCCAAAAAAAGTTTTAGATGAGAAATGCCTCAAACAACAAAAGTAAATTTAAAGGTAAAAAGGTTGTACATCAATATTAGATGTACAAAAATGAAAAATATAAATGCGTCATATAAATTACAAAAATAACTATTGCTTGACTTCAAAGTTGGTTAGAAACGCATAAAGAATTTATATATGTTTTTAAGCTGAAGAAAGTAAAGTGTTTTTTGCCAATTTCCCCTGAAACCTTAAGCCATTTGATTGGAAACATTTTGTAATAGGACAGGATGCATTACAAGGATCATTCCACAGATGCATTTTTTTTTAAAATAAGGGTCATTCTAAAAGTATTGTATTATTGTATACAAAATACAAGAGACTTTCGATAGTTATGAGACCAATGCAATATGAGACAGTCGAAACTACTATGAATGGCATTTTATGAGTGTTCAAAAATTAAACTAAAAGTGTAACAAATATAAATGACTATCAGAAGTAGTAAAAGCCAAGTGAAATAAATAAATAACTACATCCAAAGTGCAAATAAATATGATTGCAAAATTAAAAATTAAGTGAATTAAAAACAAGTAATATAAAAAAATTTAAAGTCAATTATTGCTTTTTTTTCACTATGTTGCAGAAAGTCTTTTATGAACAATTTTCATTCATTTTTAAGTTTATCTGGCGCTATCTATAGGTAGATATACGCAACTTAAGTAAAAAAACTAAAATTAATTAACTAAATTTAATTAATGAATTAATATTTGAAAAAACTGTATTAACATCCAGTGTCATCCACTACAAGTTCAAGAAAAAATGTATTTGAACTTGAGTGGATGCATAAAAAGTATTTTATGAACGATTGAAAATTTGAATATGATATATATAGGGAAGGAATAGAAGGAATTGAAAAATAAAGAATTAGTTGAATTTTAATTAACCGGAACTAATAGGCAGCTTAAAGTAATTGTTCACGCAGCAGAGGTTGTCAGTCAACTGAGTGTGTCGAATGAACGAGTGTTTCATTCGTAATTGAGAATCTGCTATAATTGACTGATTTCTGACCAAAATTCAGGGCTATCATACTTTTTGCTCAACCGAACATTGACTGTGAATTGTATTCATTCTGAATTGTCTATAAAATTGATGCTATAATAAACATATTATAGCATTAATTTTATAGAATGAATACAATTCACAGTCAATGTTCGGTTTGAAAAATTTATATAATGAATGATTATATTGGTAAAATATCTAAATTTTACTAATAAAAATTTGTGGAATTTTAAATGGTACTCAATGAAAAAGTTTTATAGTTCCAACCAAGAATCAAGGTTTTCAGAGGGGTGATTTATATTTAAAGCATATTACATATAAGCGTAACATATCATGATATTTATTTTTTATATTTATATTTATTGATCGTGATCAATACAGTCTAGCAATACAATTACAAAACAATATTATTTCCACATCATTAGGACAACACGTGTTTTATATTGCAATGAAATTTAGAGCTACTATATTTACAAAGCAATGTTACTAGAAATAAGATAATACTGTTATATGCTAAAGCATGATAAATTCTTTGTTTTCGTTGTAAAATGATAAAAGAATATTGATCTTTAAATAGATTAAAACTCTTTTTAGTTATAATATTTTTAATTAATTAAAAAAAAAGGTACACAAAAGACGTTACCAAATCTGAAATGGTTAAAGAACACCAACGAATCTGTGATTTAATAAAACAGATCTGCATTTATCAGTTTTTATATGACAACCAAGGAAAATGGAAGGACTTAATGGATAGTGACTTTGGTCTTGAAATGAGAGAGCTCATTTTGAAACCCTGCATTGAAGGTTCCTTTGTCAACGTCAGGTAGGGGCACACTAAATCTTTTTCAAGAATCCCTTTTTGCTAAAGAAGATGAATGAAAGGCGTTACCTTTCCCCTCTGTTATGTTTTTGGTCGAAATTGTGGTGACATCTATCATAATGCAGCAGTTCTATTGTAAATTTGTCAACAAGTTCAGAAGTTTCATGATCAGAAGAATTGTAAATAACCCCACATTGGTAAAAATCTTTCAAATGAGTAGGCTGATATACTGGTCAAGAATGGATCATAAATGATGTAACCTGATCCTCCTTTGCTTGCGCTGCATATGAAAAAACTATATATATATATTTCTCTACTTAACCAACCGTTTCCACCATTATAGAGATAAGGCTGAGAAAAGTAGAATTACCTATTGAATAAATCAACAAGATTTTCCAGTTCCTTTGCCTAGAAAGGTAGGCGTGGTCCCCTTTACACTTGTCACTGGCCATGATTACTTACAAAGTCCCCCGTATAGGAAAGGACTGGCTGCTACAGATATCTGCCCCCCGTTTGCTACTATGGCGTGCCCATGACTGAAGAGCTTCTTAGCATGTGCCCTCTTGTTGTTATTAACTGTTTTCAGTTTTGTGTTACTGTCAATGCTTTTTGTAATCGTTATTATCGTTCTTTACTGTATTGGGCTTCTCGTCGACTAATGACAGAAAGATCGGAGACGGGCATAGGATTAAAAAAGTTTACTATTTGTTGACCAAACAAATTTGGGGTTCATGATCCGAAACTATTAGTAAATGACCCTAAAGGAAAAAAAAAAAAAAATCTTTCAAATTCTAGGTAATTAAATGTGACCTATACCTAGGACATACAATAAAATTATTGCTGCTTTCGTAATATTTAATCATTGCTTTTATACTTTCTGAACTCAAAAACCCATCTCTAATATCGTGTTTCTATTTTTGTTCTGTTTTCAGTTGAGGTGGCCCTATTATAGTGATAGTTTTATAGTACATTGATCAAGTTCCGGTGTTTTAATTTTTTTTTTTTTTTTTAGCTTAATTCAGTATTTACAATGGGTTCTGTAAATAAATAAAAAAAAAAGGAAATAGTATTGTATTATTTTTTAACATTTTCAGCAATGTTAAGATTATATTAATTTTGATACTTTAAAGCATAATGACATAAAATTAATTTTATAAAGTGAAACGATATACAACGTTTGTATATCATTTTTATCCAGCAATAATTTAACAAAAAAATTTAGTACAAGGCTTTTTATGAATAATTATACTATAAAGGAAAATCGCACCATTACAAAACTCGAATAGCATACAACTGCTCTAATTGGACAATTTTAAAAGTAAAAGCATAGGAATTTGGGCTAATTGAATAATCCACTGGAGCATTTTTATTAGGATGGCAAGTCATCTATTTCGTTAAAGCGGTAAAAACATCAGATTACGCTATAAACCTAGAATCACCACATTCAGGTTGTTGAAATTAGATGCATCACGATAACAATAAAATAAATCGTGCAAAAAGCATTAATCGGAATATAATTAGTACCACCTGTTTTGCCAGTCAGAGTAAGAGTATGCAAGCTGATATTGCTCACATATCTTTAGTAACCATAGCAACCATACTGTTAAAAAGGACGTTAGATATTTAGTAAATACTGCTGTTTTGACTGTAAGAAAGATTTGTTTTTCAGAACTCCTCCCAAAAGTAATCTATTGTGTTCTCCCCTTCTTCGTAACCCATAAAAAGGGCTATAAACCCTGGGTAAAAAGAGGATGGAGGGGAAGAAAATGACCATTGAAACGTTACTGGAGATACGTGTATACAGTCCCTGTAGCGCAGTGGATAGCGCGTTGGACTTCTAATCCAAAGGTCCCGGGTTCGAATCCCGGCAGGGATGGGCATTGATCGCAGTGTTGCGAGCCTTTTTTGGTGAATTTTTAATCGTGAAAGAAAATTATCGTAAAGTTTTTTTGATATATTTTTAAAAGCTAAAAAAAATGCAAGTAAAATTTTTTTATTTGAACATCACGTTTTTTAATGTAGAAAATAAAAGATGCGTTTTTCACAGAGAATATTAATAAAGGATGTCTAGAAATTTTACCATGGTAGAGCAATTCATTAATCCTGTGACTATTACTTCTGACTCTGGATAAACCACTTCTATTGCATACTCTAAGCCCACCGGAAACATGCTTGCTAAGAAAATCTAATGAAAAAGAAAAATAATGAATAGTCTTATCTATAAAAAAAATAATAAAAAATAATTTAATAAAAAAAAAAATCTTTAAATAATAAAAAAAAAAAATGTTTAAATAAAAAAACAAAAATTAAAAATTACTTAATTCGAATCAAGAGCCTTTTCACTATTTTATTTGTTTGTGGCTTCTAATACTTTTTTTTTCAGAGTTCAAATCTTTTTCACTTTCGTAAATTAGTTATTTTCGAAAACATTATTAAAAATACTGGTGTTACCTAATTATTTATGTATATAGTAGGTGCATCTAAATGTGTAATAGAAAAAATGGTACGATATTTTAAATAATATTAATAGTGACAAATTTCAAGCAATGAACCATTAAAAAAAAAAAAAAACATAAAAAAATTGAGTTTAAATAAAAATAATTCTTTACATGAAAATTAGTCTTAGATTTATTCATCATGAAAGTTTAAATTAAGATGTTTATATTTTTTAATTGTGTCCTAAAACAATAATGCTGAAAAAAATTTTTTTTTATCAAAAAGGTTTAATCTGACTGAAAAAAATTTTTTTTTCTATTACAGCACAAAGCATTAACATTTTTAAAATGAAATCATTTACTATATTATAAGCATATTAGTTATTTGACGGTTAAGAAATTGTATTAATGTAAATACTTTACAAAAATATAATAGTAATAGTATTTTTCCATTCCTAATCATTGCATATTACCAAATCATAAAATAATAATAAGCATAATAATAAAAACAAAATAATAATAAGTAGTTTAGTTCAATTAAAATAAAAATAATTAAATAATAATAAGTAATTTAATAAAATAATAAGTAGTGATCATTTCTAAATGTTTGAATAATAAATAAGTTATAGTGTTATCACTTTTATTTAACAGATAACTAATATGAAAGAAGAAGGAGTAAATAAATTGATGGAAGAAATATCAGTACGAAAAATTTTAATAAAAACAACTTAAAAAATGTGTTTCTGGAATGTGTATAATGGATATAATTTGATAAGAGTTTTGTCAATATTGTTCAATGATTATCAATATATTAATAATAAAATGTCTATAGAGAACCTGAGCAAGTACAACACTTGTGCATGACAGAATATAAAATAAAATGTGAGGGGAAACGATTGGTGAGAAAAAAATGAGGTGTATAATATTTGAAACAAAATAGGGTTAATAAATGAATTAGTGTAAATTCATTATAAAAAATGACAACATTTTAAATATTTTGTTTTACAAAATCATGGGGATTATTAATTATAGTAGAGATTATTTTAAATATTTGAGAAATGTA
Organism: Caerostris extrusa; assembly: GCA_021605095.1. Classification (NCBI taxonomy): domain Eukaryota; kingdom Metazoa; phylum Arthropoda; class Arachnida; order Araneae; family Araneidae; genus Caerostris; species Caerostris extrusa. The sequence goes on from BPLR01014068.1 coordinate 13,519, forward strand.
TTCAAAAAATGTGTATCAACACGAAGTTATAAGGTTTATCAAAATCAAGTATGAAGGTGGATGCTAAGTAATATAGGATATACTTTAACAAACCGTTTAAATAATACTTAACACATTTATAAAAGTATATATATAACTTATCGATATCTGTAATTAAATAAAATGCTTGTCGAAATGTAAAACACGTTACAAAAATAAGATTTCGAATGAAACGTTTTCAATATGTAAAAAGAGTCACGTATTCCATTATTAAAATAAATGAAAAGAATTTTAAAATATTCAAAAATTTAAAAAAGGAATTTGCTAAAATAAATTACTTATTCCATTATTCACGTATTTTTTATTAAAATAAATGAAAAAGAATTTTAAAATATTCAAAAAGTTTAAAAAGGAATTTGCTAAAATAAATTACTTATTCCATTATTTATACTTTTATTAAAATAAATGAAAAACAATTTTAAAATATTCAAAAGTTTAAAAAGGAATTTGCTAAAATAAATTACTTTAATAAAATAATTTTTATAAATTGTATCTTTACTAAAAAAAAAAAAAAAAAAAAAAATTTTTTTTTTCATTTAAAAATACACTACAAATAGATAAAAAGTTTCTTGAAATAATTATTTCACAGCATTAAAATACGCTTAATTAAACTGATAAGTATTCCAATCCTATCATTACAGAAAAGCAATATCATTTCATCTGAATTGGCAAGTGGTCATATAAGAGTGTGCTATCAGTGTTCTCTAATAAAAGATTATATACTAGATTTTTAGTTGAGCATATGAAAAGATATTTACAAATTTTTCTTTAATGAAGGAAATTTTGGTTGGTCAAATTCAATACACGTTAAAAATTATGATTTAAATATCGATGAAAGTATTCTTTTAGAAATAGTGAGTTAAAGAGTACTTGAGTACTTAATACATGAGTAATTTTATACATATAATTCACTGATGTGTACACATAAATAGAATGTTCGTCGAAAATATCAATTGTTTTTTTTTTTTTCTGAATAGATGAAGGTAAGAAAATCATACAAAAATACAGATATAATATATAAATATATAAATAAGATGTAATATATAGATTATAATAAGTATACTATAATTTTAACAATTTATTATTTTTTATTTTTATAAATAATTTTTTTCTTACTAAAATTCGTCTGTATTTTTAGTTTTAATCTGAAGCAAATCCTTTAGCTTTATATTATAAAATTTATTAATATTGAATATTTATTTAAGGGAAATTGTAACATATGCGATCCCAGAGAAATATACCAACAAGAAGTTATAGAGCTTAACAAATAGTATTAAGTATGAAGAAAGAATACATGCACATAAACTTTTGAAAGTTTTTATGTAAATTAAAAATTTTACAATCTTTCTACTTTTACTTCTTTGCTCTGACTTCAGATTCATTGACTAAGACGTTTTTATTTATTTAGGAGGATATAAGTGCATTTAAATAATTACTCCATTATTAAGTCCATTAAAAACAGTCCACTATTTTAAAATTTTGAAGTTCTAATTTGTGTTTGTATAAATTAAAATATTTCAACAAAGAAAAACTGATATTGTTTACTATGAATTTCATAATTATAAATATGAAAAATCAATCATTATTAACTCATTCTTTCAAAATTTGATTTATACTCATACAAATTTTAATGTATGTTCTAATTCAGCGTGTTTTTTATAACGGTAATTAAAGTATCTAAATAATTAAAAAATATTTTTCATATTGGAAGAAAACTCTTTCGACTGGTCTAAAAAGTTTAAGAAAATGCTATTCAGAGCTTGATATTTGGTTCATTTTGTTTCATTTAATATTGTGAAAATCCATAACCATCTTTTCGTCAAATTTTTACAAAAATATTCTATACAAATTTAATCTTACTAAATCGGTTGTATTGAAAATTTCAGATACAATAACTGAAAAATTTCGAATTAGCAATTAATTAACCATGTTAATTAATTTTATCAATCGAGTACTTTGCATCATGAGTTAGTTAATCCTTCACTACTATTTCTAGGGATACCACGTTTTTAAAGATATAATAATAATTATAAAAAAATTTAAGGGTGTTTCATTGTTTTGGATTAACGACTATATATACAATTTTATTTGTACGATCCACAACAAATCTAGTTACAATATAAGAAATACTTCTATTTTTGTACATTGTTCAATTTCAAATTTACTGAAAATGAAAAAATTAAAATTAAACAAATCTGAAAATAAACTGATAGTATTGATATACTGTAGAAGAACACATACCCGAATAAGGTGATGGTTATATACTGTACCCATATTTGTTCTGTATGTAATAAACAGGAGCTAATAGTGCACGTAACAAAGGTGAAAATGCAGATTCCCAAAATGTTTCCCTAATTAAAAACAAATCAAATGTGAAGAAAATGTGACATAAATTAAAGAAACAAAATAAATCCTATTTTGTTTTTTAATTAGGAAGTCTACAAACATTTTATACAATTTTCAGTGTACTGTATTTTTTTCTCTATTAATTTATTTTTGTACTTTTTTCTGGAAAGAAGAAGAAAAATACTTGATTATATATTTACTGAATTTAAAATCAATGTTTTTGTATGGATTATATAAAGATGCTATATTAATTATTTTTTGCGAGATTTGAAATCTTATAATTTTAAAGATTTATTGAGCAATAATTGTATCATTAAATTAGAAATCAAAATTATCTGTATTCTCTCTTTTTCTTCATATTTGTTTAAGCTTCTTTCAACGACCATAATTACCACGCAAAGCAAGTTAGTATACAATTATTATATTTGAAATTATTAATTTAATTGAATATATGAAGCAATCTCAATTGGTTTCTTAGAAAAAGGTTGTTAAGTATAAATTTCAATAGATATCAAGTCTAATATAATGTGATTTTCCATGGCATACCTCATATCATGCTTCCATTTATAGCTAAATAATGGCTTACTTCTGACAAAGGCCATAATTACAGATATAGAATTCTATTACATTTAAAGTGCGTAGATTGGCATGCAATTTAGAATAATCTTCTCTAATAATTTATCTCACTACGATGTTGGTTAAAATTAAGGTTGGTTAAGATTCTATACTATTGACAGTGTCCCTGTTGTCCATGCTTTGATAAACAAGAAAATTTGGTGAAGGAAGTCATAAGGGAGTCAGTCAACGACAAATGGACGTCAAAGTTTGCCAATGCGAACAGTTAACTCTGAAGATATTTCAGGAAGTCATTGCTTAATTCACTTGTGAATGTATCAGCTCACCACTTATTCTGTGGTGAATTCTGAATAATGTCATACCAATGAATCTAATCTAGTTCCTCCAAATTAATGGCCATTGGCGTCATAGTCAAGTCCCGGTAATGAACAATAAAAAAAAAAAAATTCTTGGATTTTAATCGAAAATTTGATTGATATTCTTTAAAAACTTACTTTCTTCAATATAAGAGGTTTGGCTTTGTTTGTCACTCTACGGTCATTTTGCTCACACTTTAGGCTAATTAGACCGGGACCTGCAGTTTAACGTGGATTCCAAACCCCTAACAAACATCCATGCCTTCGCCAGGATTCAAACCTGAATTCTATGGTACCAATGGCCAGAGGGCTAGCTAATTGCCATCAGGCCGCTCGATATAAGAAAAGTCATTCCAAATTGAAATTATTATTGACTTTTTTAAAAGATGGAAGAATTGTTCTCATATAAGATATTTATTAAATTACTTTTACGAAGGTTACTATAATTTTTGGTTAAAGTTCGTCATAGAATGCTTATTTTAATCTTTACTATTTCAAACAATAGTCTATTATGACCTTTGGCAACAATTTTTGATGTATTAAAGCCTCATGCAAATTGGCAAAGCTTTTTACGTACATAAAATTACACATAAACGTATGACATTAACACCTTATGAACTAGTTATGCCCACTTGCTATATATGTATATATATATATATACATATATATGTATGATAATCTTGAATGCTTAAATGAAATGTTTGAACCAGCGGCTAATCTTGAATACTTAAATGAAAAACTTGAACCGGAGAAAAACTTGAAGAGCTTGAACCGGCGGCTAATCTTGAATGCTTGAATGAAGTGCTTGAATCTGCGGCTAATCTTGAATTCTTGAATGAAAAGCTTGAACCAGCGACTCATCATGAAAGCTTGAATGAAGAGCTTGAACCGGCAGCTAATCTTGAATGCTTGAATGAAGTGCTTGAATCTGCGGCTAATCTTGAATGCTTGAAGAAAAGCTTGAACCAGCGGATTCTTGTTCTGAGTGGTTACAACACGAAGTCACAATATAATTTATATGAATCTAAATGTCTGTTATCATTCTACATTTTTTCCGGTAATTTTTGATATTTGCGTGCATTATCAAAAATTAACTAATATCGAAACCAGGACTTGAATATCTTTGGATAATGGAAGGACGGAAAATGGATATTTTCTTGGTATCCTGAGTTAATATTATTTCATGTTATGTATTATGCAGGTTATAGAATTATTATTGTATTATATAGTTCTCTGATAACGGTCGAGTTCACTGGTCGAGTGGCTAGCGCTCAGTACCACAAGTTTCGGATTTGATGCCAGGGATGTTTGTAGTGGTTCGAAATCCACTTTAAACCGTTGGTCCTGGTCTAATGGGATCTTAGAGCGTTGCGGGGGTAGTATTATTCAAGTCATTAGCGGATCTTCAATGATCCGTCGCATACATCAATCTACGCTACGCAATCAAACTATGACGTGGGTATTGCTAAATGAGTAACGTCTATCTATTTATCTGTCTAAGTATTTGCCAGCTTCATTAGGAAAAAAAGGTCCTTTTTTTAACTAATAGTTCAAAGATAATTGTAACTATTTTAATTTAAGTAGAATTACTTCGCTTAAATAATTTTATATCAAGTTATTCATATGTATGATGAAACTCAAAATTTATGCAGCTTGGAATAATCAAAAGTTGATATAATTTCAAAGGTAATCAATAAACGGTAAATATATACTAATACAGCATTGTATTGTATTATTAATTTTTTTTTTAACCTTTCTCTAAAATCTACTTTTCAAACCTTTTTTGTGTACCAAATTATTATTTCAGATTTTAAGACATAGTATGATGGGTTTTATATCATCTCAGTAGTATATTGATTTCAAGGTATACTCACTTGTATTTTCCTGAATAATCTAAAACATATCCAGCAACGACGGTTCCAATAAGGCCACCTAAAGTTAGCAACAATCCAATCCATCCCTATATCCACATTTTTATTCTAAGGATGAAAAATGTTTTAGGAATAACAAAGGAAGGAAACCGAATACATTGCATCCCAAAATAGAATCCCAGACAAGAGAGGGGATTATATGGTGATGAATATTTCATGCTATTATATCATTCGCGAATAATGAAGTCATATTCTTATCACTTCGTATACAATTTTTAATATTTCATGAAATATATTTTCGCCAGAATATAATCTTAATGTAATAAACGTATAGAGGTAATTTATTACTGTAATAATTCAAAAGAAGGTCTGCGAGGATAAGTTTATGTATTATTATAATTTTAGTCATTTGTTTTTAACAAAGAAATTCAAATTTTGAGCTAATTATTTGGAATACAGATCAACAAAATTATCATACCTTTTCATGATAATTCTAGTTATAAATTCATTGAAATTTTATGTTTTTTGCAATTTATTTCTTTTAATAAAACAACAAGCCATAAATGAGCGGGAAAAAAAAAAAAACATGTGGATGTTCTTGAAAACAGTTTTTAGATAAAAATAGTAACGTTTCTAGATTATAATGATAATTTCTTAAACAAAATTTAAATTAATAACCTATCAATAATCAGAAATATCTCTTTATTTTGTATAAAAATATAATGCTACTGAATTCAGTTTCATTTCCTTTCAGTATGTCCTTTGGTTTCCACATAAATAAAAAAAAAGTCTAGAATCGTATATCGTGAACTATGAAATCAAGTACAGTGGATTAAAAAAGTATTGGCAATTGCCTATAAATGAACATATTTGCTAACAAAGTATGTTTACAAATTTTATTTTAACATAACGATTACAGAAGGAGAAAAGACAAACAAATATAACGAAATTTTCATTTAAATATTTTTTAGTCAAAATCAAGAGAAAATCCAAAATTTACATGATAAAAAAAGTATTGGCAAAATTATGAAATTGACAAAATTATGAGCGAAAACAAAATCAGTATATATTTAGTACTTTGTATGCATACCTTCTGCATCTATAACAGCTTGTAATCTATTTCTCATAGAGGAAACTAAGGTCTTTGTTGTACTGTTGGGAAATTTGTGCCACTCTTGCAAGAGTAAATGTTTGAGGTCTACTTTAATTGAAATTTTATGTTTCTTGATTTCTAGATCCAGCAGGTGCCATAAATTTTCAATTGAATTGATATCAGGCGATTGAGATGGGGTTTTTAATTGGTGAGGAGTATTGTAGAGTAGCCATTCACGGGTGAGATTCGCTGTATGCTTGGGGTCATGGGGTCATGATGTTCCCAAGCCAAGATTTTGGGCACTGATTTTTAAGTTATAGCGCAAAATTTCAATGTATGTGCGTGCTGTCATAATACCATCAATAAAATGCAGGTTGCCAATTCCATTAGCTGCCATACAGCCCCAAACTAAGACGCTGCCTCCACCATGTTTTACAGTAGCAGTTAAATGTTGCTTTTCCAATTCAGTAATTGGCCTCATCCACACATATCGTCGTCCATCACTGCCGAAAATGTTAAACCTTTGATTCGTCGGAAAAAATAACTGTGTTCCAAAATTCTTCAGATAAATCAACGTGGAATTTTGTGAAATCTAACCTCTTTCTCCTATTTATTTCGGAGATGAATGGTTTCTTTCTAGCTGCCCTTCCATAATAACTTCTCTCGTGTAAAACATTCCGTACAATCTGTACGCTGAAAGTCTTTTGCGAAGTGAAAGCAACATCTCTAGCTATCTGGGGGCACTTATTTTAGGGTTTTTCTTAACCTTGTTAATAATGACACGTTCTTCTCTTGTAGAAAATATTCGAGGTCGTCCACTTCTAGTCTTATTTTCCGTTGATCCTGTTTCCTTGAACTTTTTACAACACTTCTGACAGCAAATAAACTTATATTGAACTGCACTCCTATAGCACGATAAGTTAAACCTTCATTTCTGAGCCTAATAATCGTGTTTTTAACACTAACGTCCAACTCTTTCGATTTCGAAGTCATTTTACTGCAGTAATCGCAAAATAATGCATAGACACTTTTGGAGTAGTTTTACAGACTTTATACCGGTAGAGTTTCTTATCAGTCGAAACAAGTGACTTCAATGTAACAAAATTTGCATAGCAGTTCAAACTTTGCCAATACTTTTTTGACACGCAAATTTTCGTTTTTGAAAGAAAAAATCGTACAGAATGCAAATTAAAATAAAATTTTTACTATTTTTATATATCTAAGATGTCTTGTATTTAATTACGACAGCTAAAATTGCATAATATTTTATTTATTTGTCAATATGAATAAATTAAGGCAATTGCCAATACTTTTTTACCCGCTGTACATCAAAATTATCTTTGGTGTAAACATATTCAAAGCAAGTTTATAGAATATTATGCTATTTGAAAACGAAAACAATACCTTTTTTTTTTTAACAAATTATAATTTTAATATAAATATAAATAAGGATGATATATATTTTTTTCAAAACAATCATTCTTAGAATTATGATAAGCCAAGTTTACACAGATTTCTTTTAAATGAAAATAACGAATTTAACAATATAATTATAAAATATTGTACTATTTAAAATTTTAATTATTTTGAAAAATAAAAAACTTGTTTTTAAATCTATTTTAATCTTACAGGGAAAAGATGTTCCAGTAAATCATTCAGACAGGTACTGTATGCATAATACGATCCGATCATCACACCTGAAAAAAACACATACTTATTTTGTTACATTTATGAAGGACGTTCTTTCTAACGTTACATAAAATAAAAGTTTTTTTTTTAATTCTGTATGAATGATACGAAGAAAATTCATAGAAATTCTATACTTTAATCTTTATAAATACCGAATCAATGATTGTTTAAAAATATCATGTTTTATAAAATTTAATTGACGTATTTGATTAAAAAAATCATTATAAAAAATCAAAACAAATTTAAAAAAATCTTCAAAAAATTTGAATTCTGTTTACTATGTAAAACACAAAGTAAATATATGTTTTTAAAATATCCCTGTAAAACATAAAACACAAGTAGAGCATAAGCCACAAGCTAACATTAAGTTACCATTAATTATTATAAAAATAACTAATAATAACTATAACAATTTACAAAATTTTAGGGATTAATATATATACTGAATAAAAATTCCTTATATTTCATCAATTAATATCTCAAATGAAAAAAATATTTTTCACCAACATTGAACCATATGGATAATTTCACTGTCAATAAGCATTTAAGACAAACACTGAATTAGAATAAAAACATTTTGATTATTTATCCGTGATTAAAATTTATGCAAGACTGCAACTGTGCATCTCTTAATTGTAAAAAATATTATCCTTTTGTTTTGTCGGTACTGTCGTAATCCAAATATAACTTTTTACAAACTGTGCTCACAAAAGAGGGTTTTTTATATTTAAAAATGTTTTGTGGAACGCCTATTTAAAAAAATCCGTTGTTTTTAAGCATATAGCATTTGTCTCTATGATATTTTTTAAAATTTTATTTATGTAAATTTTTATATATAAACTGGCTTTTGAAACTAATTAATCTATAAACTAAAATAATTCAAATAAATATTTATTGCTGGATATGTATAAAAGTTATAATAATTTTTTGAAGTAGATATAGAAGAAATATATATATAGTATTAATTACACTTTAACTGTACTAAAAACAAAGATGTTACATTTTTGATGTTTTAATTTTCTAAAAAAAGATATTGTTAATACACAAATATATATACATATTCTAATTTATAAAATTCTAACCTTCGGAATATAAAAGAATTCGATGTTTATATCATATCCATCTATAATGATCATCGTCTAGAACAAGGGTCTCCAAACTCTTTAGCCTTAGGGCCATACTGTTTACTCCAGTAAGTACCGAGGGCCAAAACCGTTTTAATTTTTCTTCCATTATCTATAACTTCTAGACTATTCCTTTCCTGGGGATTTTCAGGATAAAAATCATATGTTTGATTCAGGATATATACATTTCAAACATCGATATACATACATATGCGATACATTTTACCCCAACATAACTACCGAGGGTAACCGCGGGATGTTCACTAGTTTACAATGCTAGTGGGTTTCATTTCAATTGCTTGCTAGTTGTTATGCTTAAGTTAAATTTTCTGCGTATTAAGCTTTGCCTAGCAAGTAAATAAAACCTAGTTATTATCATTCTGTGTTTTTTTATCCACCTTATTACAGCAACGATAAACTATTTGCTGTTCACGGGCCGGATGGATGACACTGGATTTGGCCCGCGGGCCGTAGTTTGGAGACTCCTGGTCTAGAACATAAGTATCATTATTATAAATTATTTTATTTTAATTTTTAAATAATTAATAATTAATAAGGAATTTAAGTTTTTTTATTAAAAAAACGGAGACGTATGAATTATGAAATTCACAAAAAAATCTCATTAGCAGAAAATTGATGCTTTTAACATAGTCGGACATTTTAATTTCAGTGTTAACGAACACTCATTATTAACTTACGTTATTTTGGCACAAATAAATCAAATCAAATAAAGCAATTATTACAGACATATCTTGTAGTATTAAGTTGTAACATCCAAATGTCCTTACCATAAACAACGAAAATTAGCAAAAAATCGCAGGTATTTATCACTTTCAGAATAATTCGTGCAGGAGATTTTTGTATGACTCCTTGCTTGAGTGCCTCTGTAATACTCGGTGGATGCTCAGGTGCGTTTTGAAAAGCTAACAAAAAGTAACCGATTAAGATTAATTAATTAGTTAAACAAAAATCAATCACAAAGTCAAGTTCAACATACAACAACATATATGACACCACAGCATCAGCATACAAATAATAAGAACGAGAACAAGCAGCAACGTACAAAGCAGGTAACAATAAAATACAATGCACATAAATAATAGAAAAACAAGAACAACACGTATAAAGAACAATAATAGCAACAATAATAAATACATCATGCGATAACAATATACACTGAGACTGACAAAAAATAAGTGTTGTGTGTTTCTTAACTTATTAATAATATTTATAAGATGAATATGTCTTCTTCTTTACTAAGAAAAATCGTTGGCTATTGGACATGGAAGGGTTTTGATATCTCAGAGAAGTTTTAGGGGTAATTGACTAGCATATGGGGAAAAAAAAAACTAGGAAAACTTCTAGTATGTATAAACTAGTATGTCTTACGAAGCTTCGTATACATAATAACGCAATCAACATTGAATCTCTTTTATTTCTGAAAGCAGTTACTGCAAGACATGGCTTCGAACTTTTACTATTATGCAAGCTAATTTGTGTGTGTTAATTGTTATTGGGACACGAGCTAACAAAAATATCACTTAGAATAATCATAAACAAACAAATTATTTTGTCAGAAAGGTATAATTTAAGATCGAGTAGAAAAATTAAAAAAATATTATAAAAAAATAGCACAAAAATGTTGAAAAATAATAGTTTAATATCAAAAACTTTCTTTATACAATAATTTAATATTCATATATAACTAGTTTTGTTCCTTATAAAAATTTTAAATATTCTCTTTAATACTTCAATCTTCATGCAAAATTGATGTATAGTGTGTCTAATCCAAATCAATAACCTAATTTCATGCATAACATAACAAAATTCTTAAAAATATATTAAAATATTATTCACCTTTAAAATTCAAGCAATTCATTTAAACTAGAGTGCTTCTAAATTAAATATTACTAATTCGACGATATGATATATGTTAACTTACATTTATGGAGATTCTATCTAAATAGATTATCTTCAATTTTAAAATACAGATAAAATTTTAAAATTAATTTATTAAAATTATTTAAAATACAGAATTAAAAAAATTTTTTTTTTCAATATAATAAGATTAGGCTACAATAAGATTTCACGAGCAGGAAATTGAGCACAACATTCCTTCTTTAGAATTTTCTATAAAAAGGCAATTAAATAATGCTTAAGATAGTCGATTTTAAAATAGCAACTTATATATATCATCCTCTTCCACCATCTCTACTGGATACTTCCTTAAGGGGTTAATTTTAAACCAGTGCTTTTAGTGAGTGATGCTAATACTAAATTTCGATGAATACATCAATTATTCTAGTGACTAATTTTACTCGCCAATTTTTTTTTTTTTTTTTTTTTGTGCTTTATTACGCTAGGTCTTGTCTTCTACTTTTCTATACCATAGTTGCAACTGACATACGAAGACAGGACATTCCCTTTTTGGAGGTGACTGACCTGCATTTGTGTGTCGCCTAGATGAAAATTCGGAAAACTAATCGGCAACTTGGCGATGTGAGATGCTTTGCACACACTATCACAAATGCCCTCGAGTTTCCTTGTTTTTGAAAGCAGTGACAACAACGATGGATATCTTGTTGCACATGCAATTACTGGGCCACGAGTTGATTTTTGCCATAGTGTTGTTGAGTTATTGTTGTTTCTTATCGCACTTTGTCGACAGCAACATCTAGATCAAGTCCTTGAACCCGTGTCTTAAAATGACGAGTCATTAAAAAGAGTAAATAATGCAGCTTTTTTTGTCTTTGACCTAGCTGCACAAAGACATGGGGTAACCAAAGGGAGAAGCTGCTTTACCCCAACCGGTTATACCTCAGGGCACTGGGTACCAATTTTAATTTCCTTTTACCACATGCATGGGCTACAACGGGGTTATTCAAACCCGGACCCACTCGGGGAGTATTAATCTTATAATCTGATAAATCCAGCTGATTGTGTTATTATCTTAATTTACTAATACATGATTCTTTAAAAACTCCGTATAATTACATGTAGATTTTCTTATGTCATTAATCAAAATGCCAACCAGTGCACTCTTTAAAACTTGATTTCAAAAAGACAAATTTTAGTTATTTTTTTTTCTGTTTGACCGTACCCCAACCGGTTATATCTCAGGGCACTGGGTACCCATTTTAGTTTCCTTTTACATGGTTTTTAGTTTCATGGGCTATAATGGGGCTATTCTAACTCGAACCTACACAGGACTCCCGTAGTTTCCAACCTATGTTAAGATCAGTCTTTTTTTTTTTTTAAATTTCTCATAGTAACTCATAACTTTAATGAATTAATACGATTATATTCGTATCTTACGAATTAACCGGTGTGAAAATTAATTTTTAATTCTGTAATTAAGGCTAATTTGTATTATTTCAAGGAAAACATGAGTTCACTCGTGATATCATCAAGACTGGCAATACCCAAAAGATTGGTGAAGAGCTATGCATTGTTTAATGCGTTTGCATTTACTTTTTGTTATTTTTTTAAAAATTATCCACTAATTTTTTTCCAGTTACAAATATTAAATTTAGTTAGTGGTATCCGTATAATAATAAATGACATTTAACTGCAATCTTTGAAGCTTCTTGGTTAGTATTTCTTCTTTTAAACAGAAAATAATTCTTGTGAAATATTTACATAAATAGAACGTGAAATGAAGTCACAGGTTTATTTTTAAGAGCTAATAAATCAAAACATCCATAAAGTTCATAGAAATTCCTAAAATATGAATTATAGACAGCGTCCTATCTTGTCTTGACAGTCAGTCTTATCATTGTAAATTATAGGTAGTGTCTTATCTATTATTATGAATACACAATGACGAAAGAGTCAAAATATTTCTTAAATTGCTTGCTCTTGAGAGGCTCGGACAAATTTTAAATCTTGGCTGTCAGCAATCTAACTAGTGATCAAATAGTCGACAACTAAAACAATGATGTTTACAAAGTTACAAAAAATGTTACGTAAGTAATATTTTTTTGATAAAATCTTTATATAACATAAAGAATAGTTTATTTTTCTAAAATATTCTAGATATCTTTTCAATTTTATTTTTGAATAAACTTAAAAAATGCAAAACAATAAGTGAAGTAAAAAAAAAAAAAAAAAATAAATGAAATAAAACATTATGTCTTAATAGTTTATTTCGTAAAAATTCTAGATATTTTTTAAATTTTATTTCTGAATAAACTTAAAAAATATAATAACAATAAGGAAAATAAAAAAATAAGCTAATAATTTATTTTGTAAAAAATTCTAGATAGTTTTTAAATTTTATTTTGAATAAACTTAAAAAAAATGTAATAACAATAAGAGAAAATAAATAAATAAACAAAATAAAACTTTTATATTTACAAGATTACAAACAGATGTCACGTAAGTAATAATATTTGATAAGATTTTGTATAAAAAAAAAGCGACAAGTTGTTTATTTCTAAAATATTTTAGATAATTTTAAATTTTATTTTCGATTAGGCATAAAAAATTATTGAATAAATATTCAATTAAAAATAATTATAAATTATAATTATTATTTCTATTTAAAATAATATTCAATTATTAAATAAATATTCAATTAGTAAATAAATATAAAATTAAAATTACAAATATTAATTATAATTATTATTTATTTGAAAAATATTATCTCATTAAATAATTATTCTAACCTATTAAATAACATTGTTAAATAATTATTAAATTAATTATATTAAATAATTAAGGAATTTTTTTTTAATTATTCAATTTTTTATTAAATTAATAATTGCTAAATAATTAAAATTAATAATATTAAGTAATTATTCAATTTTTTCATATCATAATTTAGTTTTTCAATAATTTCATATCAATAAAAAATATATATTATTATTATTATTATTTTTTTTTTTTTTTTTTTTTAACAATTAAAAAGCAAAACAAATTTTATTTAAAAAAAAATGTAAAATATGTTTAAATATAATTTATTGTGTTTCAGCCTTTCTATGCTCAATTAAAGCTAAAATACATTACAAAAATTTTTATTTACGAAGATGATTATGCATATTTGTGCTTCTGTATAAACTAATTTTAAATATTGATATGTAAATATGTATGTATTCTGTTTTCTTCTAATTTTGATGAAATCTGACACTCTTTCTGAATCTTTTTTTTTAAAATAAATTATATGAAGTAATAAGCGATCTACAAAATTAAAAAAAAAAAAAAATAATACAGAAGTAAATTGTATTTCAAATTACGAATTTTTCAAATATTTAAAGATTTAATGAAATATAAAAATTTCTAATTAATCTTTTATATGACTGCAACATGGAATTGAACAAGATCATAAGCTTTACATATTATTAGTAAAACTTATTATGTGTATGGGCTTTACATATTAGATTCCATATGATATTGCATATTTTAATTTTATTATAATAATTTGGAATATAATTTATAAAAATCACATAAAAGGAAAATTAATTTAATTATAAGATGCATGATTATAATAAGAAAGATTTAAATTTTTTTATAAAATACTATTAACTTATAAAATCCCAAAAATAATAGAAAATAAAGAAATTTGAAATAAAATAAAGAAATTTGAGGGAAAAAAATTCATTAAGTTCACTTTTAACTTTATGGAAAATTACTTGGCTGTCAAATGTGTAGCAAGGTGTTAAATAAGTGTTAGTTAAGTTTTAAATATTTAGAACTTTAACTAGGAACAAAATGAGAGATTGGAGAATTTTTGATTTCCACAAAATATACAATCTAATCATGAGCTAATCATATAGTTAACAGAGAACGATCTATCTATCTAATAGATAATAAAAAGCAAATTTAACAAGGTAAGTTTATTGTTCAATACATTATAAATTGATATAACCATCTGAAAGTTTTCAATAATGGAAAAAATATGGTAAGGCTCAGATTTTGAAATGGCACCACTAGAAAACTCTAACAATGTTCAAATTGAAAGCTGAATTTTTCCACAAGAATTATTATTATAGTAGTATTTAAATATCACCCCAAGAAATTCAGAAATTATGCATAAAGGAGTGTGATGGAAGAATGTTGGCATGGAGAAAATTAAGTTAACAATGGAATTGCAAAAAGTTATGGAATATTTTTAAAATTTTTTATTTATTATTATTATTTTTTTTTAATGGTGAGAAAAATTTGATACGATAGGTAGATGATTTCTTCTGAAGTAGAAAATCTGAAGTTATAGAAAAAAAAATGCATTTATTTGGACAAAGGGTCCAACAGAGTAAAGATCCACCGTGCATTCCCACAAAAAACTATAACCTTGAACTGAAAGTTAATAGATCTTTCTTTCAAGGACAGGTGGACCCTTACTTTAGACTTTGTACTTTGTACGTTCGTTTCAAGGACGGTTGACCCTTAACGTTAGACTTTGAAGTTTGCACGTTTTTTTTTTTTCGCCCATAGACTTTGAAACCGATAATGGTAGAGGGGGAAAGAAAAAGACAGTATACAGAGTCGATTGAAGTGTTCCAGGCAGTATGGAGGGTACAAAGACCCTTAAACGAACTGGCTTTTAAGATGATTTTGAAAATATTTGACACATAATTGTGTTATGTGTTACAGTTGTGCAGTGCTGTCTTAGCAAATTTTAACAAATATGGTATCTAAGCATCGCATAATTATTTTTGAGAAATAATTTAGTTTGTATCCATAAACAACACTGAATCAAAACCACACCCATTTCCGGCTAAGTTGTACTAACATAAATGATAAATTGCCTCTGGTTGCATTTTTTATCATTATACATAAAAATGGTTACTAATACGCGGCTTAATATAAAAACTTTGCTTTCGGTTTAACATGTTACATAAACTTCAAACTTCTTTGGATTTAATCTGTTGAGTATTTATATTAAGAATATGAATAAATTAACTATGACGTAACAAGTAAAAAGTAAAGACGCAAATTGTTCTGATAGTATTAAGCAAAATTGTCGAAAAGGATAAAAATAAAGCCTGTTTAATCAAACTTGATTGTTATTAAAACGAATTTAACTGATTTAACCTATGAGTATATTTCTTCCAATAACCTTCAGTTATTAACTTTCTACGCATTGCCATAATTCTAAAATTACTTCGTCGTTTTTTTAAATCTGATTCATTATGATTTTAAATTTAAATTTAAAAATTGATTGCTTAACAATTTTAATAAAAATTAATTTGTGTTTAACAAGATTATGCAATGCATATTACACAAGATTTTTTATTGCTTTGAAATTATTTTGTTTCATTATTAGGTTTTATAAAGTTGTCGTAAAGAGGCGGGGTTTTTTAACTTTATGTATATTCTTTTTTTTTTTTTTCATCGTATGCTTTATTGCAAAAATGGTGACAGCATTAAAATTGTAAAAAAATTAATAATAATATATTAATAAATAATAATGTCAATAATTACTTTTGATAAACAATATAGTGACTTAAGTTTTATTTGTGGTAACTTTCAATTTCCGTTTTAACGACTTACGCTTAAACGACTTATGCTACGAACAGAAAAAAAAACTTATGCTCAGAATTTATTCTTCTGCAACGATGCGTTTAACCCTACTTTCTGTAAGGGAGAAAAAAAGTCATGCCTATTACATGAAAACAATCATTAGTTTTATATTTATGCTCTGTAGTAGACTTTGTTTTATAAGAGTTAAGAATTGTGGTCTTTGAGTCAGAGCACCTGCACAGCTAAATAGCTTTCACTGGTCAAAGGCCTGAAAGCGTCTGTTAAATAAAACAAACTAAAACTCACAGTTCGAAAAGTGTCTAGTGTCTAACATGACTGTACTCTGTGACCCTACATGTTGATTCTCTATATACGAAGCTGTTGCTGTTCTTACTATAATAGTTTTGATAAGTGAATGGACATAAAGGAAAACATGAAGATATTTGTAAATATTCTTTATTTTTACAAAGCGAAGCCGTTGAATTGCTACAAATTTACCGTCAGAAGGATTTTATATTATAAACTCGATGGCTAAGTTTCTGTCAATTTGGATTATTTGTGGTAGCCCCAAAATGAAAGGTTACACGTAAGTATTGTTTAGAATTAAAAAAATATCATTATATTATAATATGTTCTTAATTAATAAGTGCAAAAATCGTATGAAACCGAGAATTTAAGTTAATTAATGTTAAGTAATGCCAAAAATAATTATGTCAAATATTAAGTAATGCCAAATTAAGATAAGAAATGCCAAATTAAGAAAAGTAATGCCAAATTAAGATAAGTAATGTCAAATTAAGATTAGTAATGCCAAATATTGTATTAAAAAACACTTTTACTCATAAGTTACGTTAATATGTAGAATGGTAATTTAATAAGTAACTGTGTTTACAAAATTAAAAGTAATACAAAATTACAATTTTAATTGCAAATTACAAAATTACAATTAAAATTTCTTTGCAGAAGTCTGATGACTAAAATTTTATTATTTCAAAGATCATACCCAAATATTACGTAATGTCAAATTAAGATAAGTAATGCCAAATATTATGATTAAAAACACTTTAACTCGTAAGTTACGTTAATATGTAGGCTGATATTTAATAAGTTGTTTATGTAGTAACAAAATTCTCTTTATACAAGTCTTTTTTAAATTTTATTATTTCAAAGATCATATCCTTATTTAATAACGAAAAGCAGAATAAGTTTATTGTAGATCAAATTAAATCTTTGAATTCCAAACTTTGGTATTTGTAATAATGTGTCACTTAATGTAACAAAATCATAATAGATTTTAATGTACTAAACATTTTTATTTTAATTTGAAAGTTTAATTTAATTGTAAAAAAAACCTCTTCTTTTTAAAAACCTCCTCTCCTAAAATATTTAAAAGATTTAAAAAAGCAAGAGAAAATAAAATAATTAACAGCAATTAAATGCAAAAAGAGGAAGTGTTTATCAGGGAAAGAATATGATTAAACTTTTTATCAACAAAATATATTTGGCAGAATGAGACATTTAATCAAATATGCAAACTTCAGTATTTCCGATAGTAAATGCTTTCATCAAGTAATTTAAATACGATATTCTGTTCAAAGGTATTTATTATTATTATTATTATTTTGCATTATTTATAAAAAAATGTGTAATGTAAGAGTTTTAATGAATATAAAATAGAATTAAGGTAAAATTCAATGAATTTTCGTTTAAATATTTTTAAGTTAAGGAAAAGCAATACTTGTCAAAAAATTTGTAAAAATTATTAATTTTATTCAAAATATAATTTATTAACATTTTTATTATATTTATGCGAACAAATTTATTAATTGATACAAATATAATTTATTGATATGTGCTTTAATGAAAGATATTATTTTTTGAAATTTTCAATCAAATATACTAGGATTTCTATTGAGTATAATAATTAAAATATATTAGTTTTGATAGATATAGCTAATTTATTTCAAATATCAAAGTGAGATATTTATTTCAACATAAAAATTTTTCATTGAGATTATATTATAAGCTTTAATAACGGACATAACTTTAAAAAAGAAACACATTTCTCGTTAAAGAATGCTCATTAGCTAAATAAAAATGCTATATAATTTATTATTTTGAGATAAAATTATACCAATTATTCCTTCCTTTTGTTAAAATTTATAAAAGTACTTCTAAAACCGAATTTAATACTATATAGTTTATTAAATATTTTTTTTTAAATGCGTAAAAAATCTTTCATAACACACTATATGATAGATAATACACTTCTACAAAAAATATTAATAAAATTATATTAACTTAACTATGTCAGCTTTTTCAAATCGTGAATTCGAAGCTATTTTTTATGAACTATTATTTAAAAATTGAAGATTAAAGGTATTTAAAAATAAATTATTTAGTTTTCTTTATAATTAATGTTTAAATATTTAATTTATTGTAATGCATTTTTAATTAATGGAAACCATTTTTTGAAATTTTTTTAGAAAGAATATGCTTTTATTAGATAAAATTAGAATTAAGTGCCCAAGGTAAATAATTTAACTCATTTTTTTTTCAATAAAAAATATTATATTGTATTTCTTTTTTAAGTTAGTGTTTAAGACAAAAATTACGTCTTCTTTAATTTAATCAAAAAAGTGGTAAAGATTTAAATTATTATTGTAGTATGCAGGTTGGGTAATCATTTTGTAAATGGGTGTGGTTGGGTTGAGATACTTGTGGTACAGACTGAGAAATCACAGCTTTATCCACGCACAAACACCTCACACATACAATGAGAAATATGCAATATTTAATAGATTTAATGACAAAAATTATAGATTCGTGGAAGGATTCCCCTTCTAAGCCGAAAACGCGAAAATCGGCTACGTGCAGGGTGCGTGAAATATATTTCCTCTCTGGGTGAGAGTCTGTAGGCCAATTCATGCTCCGAGATGCGCTAAATATATTTTCTCTCGAGATGATAGACTATAAACTAAAACTAATTGTTTCTCAGCGAGAGCGAAGGTTGTTGCACTTCCTCTCGGCAGAGAGTGCCCAGGCTTACTGACCATTTCTCCTGTACCCCACAGGGGGACGTTCTTGCCAGTATGTAGGAAGAAGCATGGTTACATTACCCATTGTAACGGTGATTTCAAGAATGGCATCATTTTTATAAATTAGAAATAATGTTAAAACATAAAAAAAATTCGAATTGGATACATAAAGAGAAACTTACAAATAATTAAAACCACAAGGAGAAAAAATTTATTCCAGTCAAGCTGTATGCTATGTTTCTTTTTCCTTCTGTTATGAGTGGTATGTTTGAACAATCATCTGTCATAATCAGAGAGGAATAAACAAAACCAACAGCAATGCCAAGCTGAAAAAAAGAAACAATCAAATTATATTTAACAATAACCATTGGCTCATATTTGAAGGAAAAGTTGATTTTTAAATTATATTATGAGTCATAGCATAGTGAAAGAAAAAAATATTTTTCTTAAAAATGCACAACTGTGTATAATAAAAAAAGTATTGAAAGTGAATTGACTAACGTTTGAACTATTAATTTTGAAATTAGATTACATTGTGAAGTAATTTGAAGAAATAAAATAGCATATAAAGAAATGCTACTACTTAAAGGTAGAAATAATATTGAAAATATAAAAAATTAAAGAAATTTCTAAAAAAGAGACAAGAGGAAAATGGTAGTGTAAAAATATTAAGCTTTAAGGTACTTCATATCCTTTTCATAGAAGAAAAATTCCTCCCAGCAGGATTTCTAAGATTTTAATTTTTAAGGTTAACATTAAGGTTAAATAGAAACTGATAAACAGCATATGAGAGCAATTATTTATTTATTGTTATGTTGATTAAACTAGAAAATAATAGATATAGTTTAATGAACATTACAATAGATCTATATGAACATAACAATAATTCCCTTTTTATAATAATATAGTGTGCAAGCTTGGGCAATCCGATTGCAACTGGGTCTGATTGAGTTGAAATACTTGAAGCACAGGTTGGAGAACTCACGGCTTTATTGACACACTCCACACACATACAATATTTAATTTATATTTATTATTTTAAGCTTCTAAATCAGTCTCACTGATTTTCATATGTAAATCCTTATTCTATGATTATCAATTAGGTAAAATTGTTGTCCATCATACCTCTATCATATTTGCATAAATAGAAGCATGAAGTCTCATGAAATTACATTTAATTAATTTAAACTATTAATGAGATTCCCAAAACTGATGCTGCGAAACAAAATACTCATATCTGGCTCAATTTTTTGTAAGGAACAAAAGGAAGATGCCCTCTTTTTGGAAATTCAATATGGAATTCAGGCGATTTCTTTCTTCGTAATATGATTAACAGATTTAAAGCCTGATTCCACAAGATATGATGATGGGGAAAGGTATCAGTAAACTGAATATCATTTTCCTGAAATACGAATATTAGACAGGTTACTTTTTTATTTTTCCATAAATTTGTTTTACTTTCTTCATCGTATGTAGTTTCTAACAGTTCTTGGCATGTTGTATCAGCCTCATCAATATTTGCTGTGTAAGGAGTTTTCAACCAGTCATAAACTTCAATTTCAAAATATATTCAAATTTTATTTCCTATGTCCAATTTACATTAGTTGAGGTGGCTACTGAATCTGTCTATATCCTCTGGAGTTGCATCATCTTTATAGATAATTCAGGAAACTGATGCAATTTTCACTTTAATAGATTATAAAAGTAATACAACTTTGTCAATAAATAATGAAACAACACTTTGGCAACATATAGGAGTTTTTTTTTTTTTTTTTAACTCCTTGAAGTTTTCAAAGTGGCATCATTAAATCTGATCAAAATATCTGCCAAATAAAAGATATCATTTTTTTTCGTTTTTAACTGTTGACACAGATCGGTCTCATTATTACTTTAAAAATTGTTACGAATTTTTTTAAACAATACTTTTTTAAAAACGATGAAATGGAAATTTTTTAAAATTAATTAAATTAAAAAAAAAAAAAAAGAAAGTGCTTGAGTATCGGACAAAACCCTACCACCCACCATAAAGCTGAAACGTCCACTAGTGGACGGTAGGGACCAGATTGGCTACCACTGGATTAATATAAAGAGAATAAAAGGACACCGTATTGTTTCAATAATGTCTTGTTCGAAATATAAATTTAATGTAACGAGGTGCGGCCATGTTGTTTTATAATTCAAGCAACATATTGCAAAAATTTTACAAGAAATAAACTCGAGAAATGTTAACAATTTAGGACATAAAAAACGATTATTGAAATTCTGTACGAAGAAAAGTGGGTTAGTATTACAATGAAAATAATGTATAGTGTGGTCTCTTTTATGCGTAGGTTATATTCTACGGAAAAGGGTATAGTATACAGAAAAAAATTGGTTAAAAAGATTTTACTTAGTTTGAAAAATTGAAATGCGTTTCATAATTTTCTTACGTAACTCAAAAATCAAACAATGAGTTTTTATTAACTGCGGTTTCTAAAACCGCATAAAATGTTTTCAAACGAAAAAGTTGCGTAATAAATTTACTTGAATGTTTGAAATAGATCCATAAAAGCTTATAATAATAGAAATTCAGAATAATGTTATAGTCACTTGTTGTAGGTAAATATCATGCGCAAATGGATTCCCCGTATTGCAGAAGGTCATTCTTTTGAACCAATTATGTCTATTTGTTCTTTCCTTGTATTCCAGATCATATTAAATGCAAAATGGAATAAACATATTTAATATTTTTTAAATTAAAAGATTTTCTAGATAATAAAATATGTCATTAGTTTTTGCTGAAGTGAGCCGTTATTTACTTAATTTTTATGTTCATGAGTTAAATAAACAGTATATCCAAGAATTTTGAAAGTTTGAGCAGAGCATTGCAGATATCGCTATTCTATTTGAAAGTGACAACGTCCCTTAATGATATGCTGTAGGGGTTAGGTTAGGTTAGTATCACGTGATCAGGTTAGTATCACGTCATCATTGTCATCTTGTGCGCACGAGGGCTAAGCAGACCGGGACCTACAGTTTAAAGTGGATTCCGAACCGCCAACAAACAGGCCACCGCCAGGATTCGAACCTGAAGATACCGAAGGCCAGATCGCTAGCCACTTGGCCACCAGGCTGCATGCGGTAGGGGAACAAATAAAGTGAGTTGAAAAACTATCTTTACTCAAACTTCCTAAATAAGCCTATATGTAGATTCGACGATATGTAAGATCCAACACTATATGTTAATTAAAGAAATTCTTGAATGAATACAAACCGCACATCTTCAAATCGTATAAAAATGATTCGCATAAAAAAGAGTTCTACATTGTTTAATGATAGATAGAGAAATAATAGATCTCTGATTAATGAAATAAAACAATATATAAAATCCTTGTATTTTGTAACAATGTTTCATTTTCCATAAATAAATAAAAAAAAAATAGTAAATATTATTTTTGGGCTTGATGGCCGAGTGACTAATGCTCTGAAGAGTTAGTACCACGGAATTGGGTTCCAGTCCCGATGATGCCATATACACTCAAGAGCCAAAACATTATGACCACCTACATTTTGCAATGAACTCGCCTGGATGACGCGGAAGGCACCTGATCAGGTGGAAGTGGTATTTAACTGGTATTAAGTGGTGGTATTAATCCATGCCAAGGCGGGTTGAAGCTGTGTTGCGCGCCAAAGGTGTGGCCAACTTTCGTTATTGACAGGTGGTCATAATGTTTTTGGCTCTGAGTGTATGCTTGTAGTGGTTCGGGAATCCACTTAAAACCTTAGGTCCCGGTCTAATATGACTAGGGATATAGGACGGACAACCTTATTGTAAAAAGAAAACATTTCGGTCTTAAATTTTAATAGGCAGACGGCCTTGGCCTACTATGGGGCTGTCACATAGCCAATAAAAGAAGAAATATCATTTTATTACTTTTCTAAAAATGTTGTAAGGAAGGCCTTTTCTTTAACCTTTTGCAGTAAATGACGACTTAATATTAACAAACATTCATTTCTGAACCCCAAATTTAAATGAAAAATTTATCTTATAATCATTTCTTCATATTATAAAAAGATGTAAATTTGGGAAGAGGATAAATTCACTACGCCAGAAGAAGCGAAATCACACAATTATGGTTTCAAAATAATATTAGTAATATCAAATAAAACAAAACTTTAAAAAAAAAAAAAACTTACTTACCAAAAAGTGAAAGATCCATAATAATATTGTATACTTATAATAGTTTTTTTTTTTTCAAAAATTGTTTACATGAACTTCTTTCGTACAAAAAAATCTTGGATATTTATTTATGTGCCAACAATCAAGAGAATTAACCTTAAAGCTATTCGTCTTAAAACGAATGGAAGAGATTAACAAAATAGCTTTCAGCAGATATCTTACCATGCCACCAGAGATTCCCAACGCGCAAGCTTTTCGAGCCCACCTGTTCTTTGGAAACCACGTTGACGCGCCAACGTATGAGGCAGGCTTAGTACCACCATGTTGGATAGGGAGGCGAAGAAGGAAGAAATTAAAACGAACGCAAATGCATCTGACTCAGTGTGGCAAACTGTAGGGCACATGCTATACAATAAATAAACACAAAATAAATAAAAATAAAAAGATAAAGATTCTTCAATTTAATAACATGTATTTTCATATTAACTGTATTTTTCTTTATGAAGTACTTTTCTTATTTGTAAAATGATAAAGGCAACACCACTATCAACAAAAGAATCATCTTCAAACATAGTTAAAAATCATGCTGAATGGT